>KI915045.1:4128269-4172804 GCA_000473445.2 Anopheles farauti
GCGATTTGGCAGAAAATATCCAAAACCATCTGACACTGTTTTTCCTCGTCTAATAACCGCAAAATTGGTTGATTCTCAGTCCCGGAAGTGTCATCAATTGTTGACAGGATATGTTTTGAGCGTATGCATTAGCGAAAGCCATACAAACTGTTCAACCAAACTGCTGTACTGTTTTATGGGACTGCCTGTCATAAGAACTATTTAACATTCCAAAGAAATT
Source organism: Anopheles farauti (assembly GCA_000473445.2). Taxonomy (NCBI): domain Eukaryota; kingdom Metazoa; phylum Arthropoda; class Insecta; order Diptera; family Culicidae; genus Anopheles; species Anopheles farauti. Next base: position 4,128,490 of record KI915045.1, read on the forward strand.
CAAAGCTCGTTCCAAATAAAATAAAGTGTATAAGAGATTACTCCGTGGTCAGATCTAATGCAATGTTTGCAATAATTAATATAACATTTTAATCGAACAAACGACAATAACAAACTACCAAGCAATCCATCGCACCTATCTGAAGTTTTGAAACACGTCTTATAAATTTAGCACAATGTATTTTGACAACCGGTTTTGTTCGGCGATGCACTGCTTCTGTTTATACTACTAACGGATTCAGGAGTTTAAGAAGAATGCAATGCGAAAAGGTGCAAAGGTCATAATTTAAAATTTGCGCAAATTACCGCTTTGAGTAGGATGTCGTATACCATGGCTTTCACTAAAACATACATAATGTACTAGAAATTCGAAAGAAATTAGTGAAAACAGCCATGCAAGAAAATGCAAATGCATAGATGCAACAGTTTCATACTTAGTTTTTTTTTTTGTTTTTATTTGGCGTTATAAGTCGAAAAAGGCAAGTTAGCATTTTCATAAAAAAATCTTTAATAAAAACCATCAGAATGTTTATGAATGTGGCGCGCCGTTTGACTATTTTATTCTTTTTCAATCATTCTAGCGTCATACACATTGTAACAAGCAAAGTGATTGTGAAGACATAATTCAACAAACTGCAACTACTCATCCGATTCCTAACCATACACGAGCCAATGTGTATAATGTACTATACAAAGCAACATTCATGAACCATGTTTCCCGCGCCCGTCTCAAGGCTGCATCGACCCTTTCCCTTTTGCAGCACAGCAATTTTATTCATATTCATCGTCGTAGTCGTCATCGTCATTGCCCTCGGAAAGGTGATCGACCTTTCGAACAATTCGGTTCCGATGGCCTTCCTGCTCGGGGTAACCGTTATAACGAGTACAGTTAAAATGATGACCCAGTTCCGTTAAATGTGGAGCGATTCACGGTGGTTGGGGTAGGAGGAAACCAATTAGTAAGCCTATTTTAGCGAATGGTCGAATCTTATCACTTGCAGGCGGAATTATTTCTCAGAACTTTGAATTATTTCTCAGAACGAGCAAACAATCGTTGAGCACTTGCAGAGCGGAGTCTGAGGACCGTCAGCATCTTCCTAGAATGAAATACACAGGCTTAAATAAACAACACAGTTTTCGGCACATTGCACAAACGCAAACAGTGTCTAATTCTTTTGGTATATTTTTGTTTGTTTTATTCGAAAGAACTATAATTTACTCTCTCTCTCTCTCTCTCTCTCTCTCTCTCATTCTCTCTGTTTAGTGCTGTTGCCTACTGTTCCACTCTCAATGCACTTGTTTCGTGTTCTCCAGCGCAACAATCACCCGTCGCCGCGCTTACGGGTAGCATACAATGGCCCCCGTAAGTGTTTAATAAATCCGTCGTCCCCTTACCGTCAATAATATGATACCTGTTTTGTGTGTCTGTGTATGGGTTTTGTTAGTTTTTGTTCATTTTACATTGTAGGTTGTTTTTGCATTGCTGCTGATTTTTATGATTTTTTGTTATTTTCATCGAACCTTCTCCAAAAATCTGATTTCCTCCTCACCTAGCTCCTCCAAACTTGATCCTTTTGAACATTTGCTTCCACATCAAAGTAACTCTTTCGATGCCTCTTCTTCTTCTTCTTCTTCTATCGATCGCAGGTATGTTTTGCGGTTTTGATTTGCTTCTAGTAGTTAAGATGGCTTCGCTATAGGCTGATCCGTGGTTGATTCTATATTTTTCCAATTTACAGCTCCTGATTTGGATGCGCTTGGGGTTTGCTTTCTCTATCTGCTCCATCGTTTATTGGCATGTTTTTTTAGATCTCATTTGTTACTTGTACAGAATGTTTAATCTCTTCTTTCACGTTCATCTTGTTCACTGATACATTTTCGTTTCTTGTTTTTACATGTTACTTTAGGTATTCTGTTTGTTTCGTTTGGTTTTGCTATCTTCTTGTTTTTTTTTTGCTAAAAACTTGTTTTCTGTACTTATAAGTTTTCTTTCGCTAGTTTTACATCATATCGATTGGTATCTTTGTTTGCCATTATTTAAACAACGAATAGCACTATCTTACAAGAGCGACAGAACTTGGGTGATGTGAAGTAGGTAGAACGCAAGCCAAACACCTTTCTGGTTCCTTTCTTCATTCGTTTTCTTTGTTTTTGCTTAGTTCGGAAAACAAATCAATTGATGAAATATTGTAACGGAAGGAATATAACAAATTACATTTCTTACAGGAAGCCTGTTTTCAACTATTGTCTCATTCAACGTAACGGTTCAATTCCCAGGAATTATCAAGAGAAGGTGCAGTAACTTCGAGCTGATTCGCTAAATATTTATGCTGCCAATGGAGGCTCTTATCAAGAAGGTTCTTTCGAGACCGCTTCAGACACACACCCGCAACGACATATCGATGACGTCGAGGAACCGGGAGTAACCACCGGAGCGTTTCTTTTCCGTTTTCCAATACCGAATCAACCGGTTAACTGTTTTGAGTGTGTGTTTGCTCTTTAATCGTCGTTATTTTGCGATAAATGGTTTATTTGTCGTACTTTCTGCATGAAAACATATTTCCCAACGAAAAGTTTGCGCCTTCCAGCGTAGTGGGGGGGGGAAAGTTTACACAGTTACACAACTATACACATGGATTATTATATTCCTTATTCCGGACTGAATGTGGTGTTTGTGGTTGTTGAGTGTTTTCTTCCATCATGTTTATGTGTGTCTGCTTTTTTCCTGTGATAATCTTTCAGCTTATACTATACAAGGAAGCTAGGACACACCACCAGCTTTTCTTGCGCTCTTTTCCCTCTACTATTCAGGTTTACACTTTTTTATGCTCCATTGTACGTAAAGACAATTCCATTTAATTCACGCATCAACCGGACGTGTGGTATCTTAGTACACACTGCTACCGCGCTGACACATAGTAGTAGTTTGCATGGCTGTTTATAGCGACGAGTTCGTTTCGCTAAACCTCTACACAGGCTAGGAGCTTGTATGCCGCCGCCATATTAATGGTTCGTGTCTTCGCACGGGATCGAAAAAAAAACACGACTTCACGGGGTTCCACTTCAAGAGAATGTTTAAATATAAATAAATATGTTTTTTACATCACAGTTCGTTAAAATTAAAAACAAATTGTTATATCTTAGTACGCTTAACCTTCTTCTGTAGAGTACAGTTCGTTCATGCTATAGCTTCTTCGCACATGTTCTATTTTACCTTTTTTTTTGGTAGTCCTGACTACGCTCACCATATACGCATACATACACTACACATACATACACGTACACTTGCCTAGAGTGGAATTACACACACGCACACCCACACGTACACACAACTCGCGGGGCGGTTCTTCTATCTGACTCAGGATATAACATCGATCTTGACAAAACTAAAAAAAAACATGCCCCATTGTGTGACCTCGGCAAAAACCGCACGGAAAACAAAACGCTCACACACACACACACCTTTTTACCGCTCACTCCTCGCTTGCTGCGGTTCCGGCAAGATGTTCCCGTGCTTGTAGTAGGGATGTTTGTTTTGTCGGGATAGTAGGCTGTTTAAAATTTTACTTTAACTACGGGCTAATTTCACTAGAAACAGGATTAGATTTCATCTGTCTGCCGCGTCCACATCGCGGGCTGCAATCATGCCTGCAGTTCGCGCTGCTCCTAGTGCGTCTCAGTCTAAGGGTAATTCCATAACAAGCTTACAGATACGTAATGTACGAAAAATAATGGAAATCGTTTTTGCTTGACGTGTCTGCCATTCGTCAACCCGAAATGAAGCGCGACCTAACGAAAATTGATACGCTTGCATCGGTGTTTAACAGAAGGGACGAAGGATGCGGAAAGTGTAACATAGACTCATCATATACAACGCATCTCGCGCGCTCAGTAGTATAAATTAGCGCTTAAACGATAAGAAACAAGGAGCGTGGAGGAGCGCGCACCTGGCCTGTCCTTTACATGCTATTTACATACGCATTACTATTTGGTCTAGTTGCTTCACGTTTGCATCTTCAGATAAGTTTTCTTGTTTGGCTATGTCGTGTCGGTGCATTCGCTACACGCACTTCAAAACATTCACATTTTTCCTATCATTCCTTTGCTCGACAAATTCGTGTTTCAGTGTATTGTGGTGACTTTCTTTTTGTTTACTTTCCTATTTTTACATGTAAATTTGACCTAAAACGTTGTTGTAACAAATTTTGTTTGCATTTTGCGCACCTGTTTAGTATTGTGTAAACAAAACCATTGACTCGCGCTACTGCTTTCGATCGGTGTTTGCAGTAGTTTTTTTTTGTTCACCCTTTTCGAGAAGATGCAAATCTCTTGCACGAGGACGCTCTATTTACAATGATCGCGAAACAATAGGACTAGCTGTGTGCCGGGCCGGCGATGTTTCCCTCCCTAGCGCACACGTTCACTACTATTCGTTACGTAACTTTTTGTTTCTAATTTTGATTCGTTTTTTTTTTGCTCTTCCTTCCCACTTGTTGTTCTTCCTGATTGTTTTGGTTATTACGGAGTGTCCGTGTATACTTCATTTGTTGTGTTGACTGCTTCTCTCGTTCCTACGGCAGGCAAGGTTCGCAGTTTGATGCAACAAACAGACCACGCGCGGAGAATGGGAACCTCCATCCAACGCTATCAGATAGCAATTAATGCATCATCATCAATTAACTTCATTTCTTGTGTTTACATGGTCCACACGCACACCCAAACGCTGCTCCGGGCAGGCCTCAGAGTTGGGAGTTATAGTTCAACGGCAATGAAATCGTATTCCACCAATTCTAGCGTGCCTTTCTGTCCCTCGCGTCGCGTCGAGTATCTGCGGGTGACATCTGAAATGAAGGTAAAGGAAAATATTAAGTTAGAGCGCCAGAAAAAAAAACACTCATTTAATTGCAGGAGAAGGATTCGGAATACAGAACACATCGAAAGGAGCACAGAGCCACCAGTTTATGACTGAAACACGGAACAGAGCACATACAATAACAATTTTGATAAGTCATTCGATATCGATCCAATTTTCGGTACAATGTACAGCCCCTCTCCCGTGATCCCCACAACCTTCCCAGTGCCCGTGGACATCCAAGGCTTGGACGAAAACAATACGACATTGCTTAATGAAACATTTCCAACAAACAAAGGACGTAGCTATGAATGCCTTCATACCCAAACGCATTATGGACGTCGTTGTTCCCGTAGCTTCGAAATTCATGTCCAATTTTACATCGGCTATCGCAGGCAATTGGACAGAACTTTTCACTAAAGCGCTGCATTGTGTTGGTTTGCACAGACCCCACGGAGCAAGTAAGAGTTGAATCGCTTCAAAAGGGGCTCACTTCGTTATATTAGTACCGCTTTTGCTCATTCGTGACTACCATGAGCTTGTTATGCAATTATGAAGCTTTTTAATACTGAATGTTTTAAACTCGTTCTTTTTTCTAGAACCTCTCAACTACTCCTCCGAAATAAGTCTCCTACTCGACTCTTCTGAGAGTTATTTTATCAACTTTTCTTTATCTTTTAGGCATTTTTCAACGCGACGAGTCGATTGCACCCGAACAACAGAGTAAAACCCGTAAAACTCGAAATCGAAATGAAGCAACCAGTTCAATCGATAGAATTAGCAGAATTTGTGTAGGATAATCTCAACGAGAAGGGTTCCACCTTCTGCCTGTCAATCAAGCGGGTAACCAATTTCTCGCATAAGTGTAAACAAAAGGGACACTTGTCGCGTGCGGCCGAGTACCAAAGGATCGTTTGTTTTTTGTTTCATTCCATTGCTTTCCACGGAAAGCTCGACCGAGTGTGCTTCACGTCGAATTCGCATTCACTCCACAAAGCAATCCTTACAGGTGCTCCACACTGTGTTTCACTGATGATGATGATGACGGTGATGATGGTGCTCGTGTTGTATACACCTGCACCCACGAGGCCCCATCCCTGCTCGCCTCTTCCCAAGTTCTCCTTTCTTCGAACGGGGATCTTACGAGTCCGGAAATATGGGAGCGTTGGCGCGTGGCGCGCATGCGTTTCGGAACTCCATCTGGAACTTTGGTCCGCGTGCCCAGCGTTCACTGGTTTTTCGGGATCTTTTTGGTTGCATCGCGGACCACACGACAGGAGAAAGAGTCATGACCTTACAACACCACGAACACACACACGCAGACAGCGGGTTTTTCGCGGTTTTTCGGACCTAAAAAACAGGATCTACATGGCGCATCGGAAGCAACGGAAAAGCGATCCCAGCGATAATAACAACATGTGTCCAAAGATTCGTTTTGGTTGTTAGCGAGCAAAAGAGGCGGGTAGAAAAATTGCGTACTTCAGAGAACTGCCGGAAAAGCCCACAGTTGCTAGCAAGCGGGAGGAGAGGCACACTAACTAACCTAACCGAGCGATACGGGGCTCCCTCATGGGTGGTGTGGTGGGGTGGTAGTAGGTGGATGCATATATGTGGTCCTGGCGGCAGCTTTGCGCTACCTACCACCATCGTGTTTGTTTTGCTTTTGATGGTTGATGGAATTGTGTGTACCTTTCGTTCCGCGTTCACGGCTTCCACACACCGGAGGGCAACCCGTTCGCGCGCGCGTTCGCTCGGTTATTCGAAACCCAGAGCCAACCGCCACCCTTCCACCCTTCTACTGTCTCTGCCTTTGCTCCGACGGAAACGCTTGCAAAAACCTGCTGGCTTCGCTGGCAAAAGATGACTATTTTTCTCCTCCAAAACCCGCCTGCCTTCGACTTCGGGCGTCTCCTCCTTGCTCCTCCTCTTCCATTTTGCTATAATATATTGGTTATCAAAAACATATATCAGAGCTGAAAGGCGCACGCGGGTCCGCGGGAGGGGGGGGGGGGGGTTTGATGCCGATGCCGATGCGGTGCTGCACACACATTTTGATTGCACTTCGGGATAGATGGATGCATGCATGCAGCACTCATCTACCCTCCCCCCCCCCCCCACACCGAAGTGAAATGGGATGGATGTTAGTTGTGCTCTCCTTTGCTCGCCCCCGCGCTTCTCTCTCAGGAGCAGGAGATGGGGACGCGCTTGTACATTAAGACGACCTGACCGCGGAAAATCGTGAGCGGCTTGGGGCGCAGGGGGAACGGAGCGGTAGTAGTGTGCTTCACTATGTGTGCGATGTGTGCAGCAAGTGTGCACCTAACTCTATGGCCCCCGATGCAATTTCGATTTGCGGAAGCAAACACACACACATACACTCTCCCGCAGAGCCCGTGTTGTGTTGTGGATACAAGATCGAACACGGTGAGACGGAAGAGGATGCGATGGGAGGATGGTTTTGTGTGGAAGGAGAAGAAAGGTTTCAATTTCGACACTAACGACAAACGACGACTTGGTGGTTCTGTACTGCCGATGTGCGATGGCACAGGCGCTTGTATTCTATCGCTCTGCGATTGTTTGTGTTAGTGTGTGTATGTATGCGTTTCGCCTCCGTTCCATGAAGTGCGCTCCCCACTCGCTTTTCCGTTTGCCTGGAATTGTTTGTCCGGGTTGCCGAAAACGGCTCCCACCGGGATGTGCGTGGTACTTGTTTTGTTTGCATAACCAAACGCATAACCAAATTCTCGCGAAAACGTCCTCCACCATCACCACCACCGAGAGCGAGAGTTTCGAATTTCCGAACGACCGGTACAAATAAGCCCGTCCCGCGAGCTGCCAATGTCTATCGTCACTTGAGGGAGAGGATGATGCGTTTCTGCTTCCCAACCCAATTGATATCGAGTGGCGTTGAAATGCAAATGCGACAGGATGGACCGGCGGGGAATAGGGAACGCTAATGCACCAGGCGAAACCTAGTCTGGAGGCTGCTTTGCAGAAAAAAAAACAATAAAATTATACATCCGATGATGCACTTCAGGCTATATTCAATACAGGCTTCAGGGTATATTCTATACAATCTCCGACTGGAACCAGCAAAACCTTTTTCTTCCACAACGAAAATTATCAACTTGTCGTTGAAATGTTGCTGGAAGGAAAAATGCTTTCGATGATGTCCTAAAGTTGAGTGCAAAAACCTGTTTTACATTCCTTCTGATTGATTAATGGTTACATTTCTTCAAGCGAATGACAGAGATATCAATCACAATATATCATATATTATAAAAAAACTTCTACACGTATAGAACACATTCTAGTCTCAAAATATCTCTTCTGAGCTGTCTTCATACATTGTTCATTATATTCAATTTAAACGTCGAGATGTACTTCAAACATTTTTCATTTTCCTAGAAAGTTCTGGGTTTTAATAAGAACTACTTAACAATAACAACTATGTAATCGAAAAATCTTTGAGATTTCCGAATCCAAAAATTTACTTTCTAAACGAATCTAGTTTTACTACGGTACTGTAGACAATAAATTCCAGACAAAGAAATAATTAATAGTACTTAATACGGAATGGAACCTTCTTACCCGATTTGACCACAGTCACGCTACAAAGAATTTGGTAAAACACCGTTCCAACAATCCACTTTCCTCTAGCACACTTTCAATACGAAACCCTACGGAAAATAAATTCTAAGCTTATTAGAACCAAAATGGTCGATTTTTGTTCTTCCTTTTTTTTTTTGGTACAGAACGTCCCGTTTGATTCCAACGGTTGGACTACGTTTTGTGCGGTTTCCGATAATCATTACTTCCGACCATAACTGTGCGGTGTGAAGGGCACGGACGGAAGCATGAAGTTGAACCCCATCATTCCGAAACTTCCGGGGAGTGGAAAAGCAACACGTAGCAACAGCTACAACACACCGCGACGAGCCTAAAATGGAGCTCGAGTCGGTGCGACGTCGGTGTGAGCAGCGGGAAAATACTGAACTAGGCGTAATGCAACCTCAACAGCTCAAGGGAAAGGCTAATTGTGGTACACATTCCGGAACAGAGTACGTGGAGAAACGGAGCAAAAGAGAGAAAGGATGCGCCGCAAATTGTTGGAAGTTTTCCTACACCATTCAGCCCTTTTGTCGCTTCTACCACCTTTGGCGACGGCGTCGAAGGCGGTGTCCGGGACTCCGCAAACGAAAGGCCACAAAACCTCCGAAAACTTTGCCCGAATCGTGTCCTCCTTTCCTTCCCGCTTCGGTTTGAACCATTGCAAAAGGAAGCACCCAATTATAAGCTAGGACGACGACGGCAGCACGAGGAGAACGACTGCTTCGGGTTGCTGCTGTGGTTTGTACGGTAAGAACGAAATCCTTTCGTCCTTCCCGTCCTACTTCGGCGAAAAAAAAAAGGAGCTCGAAGCCTTACGCGCTGGAAGCAATTTACACTAAGGACAATATTCATTTCTACGGCGATTCGTAATTTCATCGACATTTCACTCACACTTTGCTCTCCGCTCAATGGTGGCGAAAAAGATTGGAGGCCCCACCGAGGAAGTGCTTTTATCGATCCTTCCTCCCATATATTCGCTCTCGCTCTTGCCTCCCTTCCACCACTAGAGTACATATATTTATTTACAATTTCCAATCGATCACGTGTCACGCGCATTGCTGCTCCTGAAGGAAAGGGCTCGTCCGGTTTTTATCGGTGCGATTTTCTTTAAAGCTTTTTGCTCTTTCCTCTTCCTTCCCCTGGTGGCGCGTGAAGTGCTGATGGGGGTGGTGGATGGTGATAATGTGCTGTCAAATGTGAGACGAGAGAAGTGATTCCATTTTTGTGGCTCCCCTCTTTGGTGGAAGGGGATTGGGAAATGGAGAATGGAAATGGAACGTAGAATGCGGCATCGGAGAGGACTTTTAATAATTTAAAAGCCAGATCGATTGGGCACAAATAGATAAAGATGAGCAGTGAGCTTTCTGGAGGAGGTTTTCTGGACGTCCGATATTTTAAAAATGCTTTTGTTAGTATATCGACCATCGATAAATGCTAAACCACTTATTTTTGAACGAATATAAACATTTCTGAATCAAGTTCTGAAATGCTTAGCAAACGATAGCAAAGAATACGAAAGTGCAACACCATTTGCCAAGCTCCGTTGAAGGACGGGGTATAAAGTAAAAACCAATTTATGTTTCCACACGAAATGATTCGTTACGAGCGCCATTTATTTTCATTAGAGCAATCAATTACTTTCGTCAGTCTTGAATTTATGTTTTCTACCTGTTTTATTCACGGTGTGTGTGTTTTTTTTTTCGTTGTTCTATCGATATCGCGAGGAACAAATGCATTTCACCCGGTGAGTGCATACAAATTGCGCTTCTCATGCCCGCGATTAGCGATAGCGCGAGGTGAACGAGAGGCGTCATTTTTGTTAGAGTTATGCACACTTTTGTGTACAGCAAATAGAGAAGTGCGATAAAACGGTGTGCGGGTGTGTGCTTTGAATCAATATTATATGGAAACATTATCGTTTAAATCGTCGCTATCATATGCAAAAAAAAAGCTTGCATTCTAAAGCTGGTTGCGTCTTTTTTTTTATCACGCATTCAAAAAAAAAATAATAACCTTCTCTCCCCTCTTGCTCCAATAATACGTGCCAAATGATGATGGATCGCTTTCGCGTTCCGTGTGTGCGATGGCGCTTTTTTTGCCGCTTCATCTGAAACTATTTCACAAAAATGTTATCTACACATTACACTGCTCTGCTTGCACGGTTTGCCTCTTTCGGCTGGCGTCCCATCGTAGAAACGCCATTGGCATTCCCGGAGTGGCATTTTAGCGTTTAATCGAATCCTCCATTCAGCCCGCCTCGCCCCTTGTCGAATGAGCTTGCCGGGAGAGGAGAGGGGATACCCAGTATCGATCTCCCCGCCCCATCCCCAGCAGGATATGCACATACATTTATCATTATTGAAAAGTGCAGATGAGAAAGATTAATCGCTTCCCCCGAGCGCCACAATGGGAGGATTGTGTGAGAAGGGCGATGAAGAAGGGAAGGAAAGCGTACATCACTCTAACGTCGTAGTTACACCATTAGTACAGCCAACCGTTCGCTTTCCTTACACCTTTACACACACACCCATACACTTCTTCCAATAACCCAATAAGCCACAGTGTTGTTTTGTTGGAGCTAGTACCACCGAACCGAAAGCTTCTCTCCTCTGATGTGACTAGTCGGTGAAGGATTGTGGGAGAAATTATTATTATTCCTTCCACCGTCGTCCGCACTGCCACACGGAAAGCTTTGCCAGGAGACAGCCCAGCTGCCCCCGGGGAAAGCCAGGGTTGGCGAGACAGGCGAAGTAACGACACAAACATGATTTACCCATTTTCCTAGCGAGCGGCGTGCGTCTAAAGTTGAAGTGGGAAAGAGTGTGAGTTTTGTGCGCCCGAACGTCGTCGTGTCGGGGAAAAACAAAACTTTTGCAAAGTCATTTTTCATGCCCGTGCATTCACAACCACGGGTAATTACTCGGGACGACTCACACTCCCTCTCACCCTCGGTTACACAGCATAAAGTCGCTTACGCTGTGTGTAACGTCGTGTGACGGAGGGAGGAGAGGGTTAAGTTGGGTTAGGAAACGATCAGTTTTGAAACTCCGTACCTTCCCCATTCTCACTCTCGCGCTCTGGATGATCTTCTCATGTATTAAGCTCATTATCCTGCTGCTAGATAGGAGTATGAGTGGAGCAGTTCTTTGGAAGCATGTCAGATATTTTGCATTATTTTTGTAGAATTACTCTTATATTAATAGATAAGATTAATCTGAAGGGAAGTGAAGGCTGAATGCAGCAATACTCTGACTAATCTTTGATGGTATCCTAACTAGCGAAAATTAGTAAATCCTAAAACCTGAAGAGACATGGTCTCCTACGATTTTGAAACCCGTATGTCTTTGTGTGACTTCAAAGCTTAACAGACAGTTGTTGTGGATCACATCTCTTACAAGTGCTGTAATAAACGATAGAATGTAGAAAAAGGTTAACATTTTCGTCTCTACATCGAACGTCTGCATGATCTAAATCGTTCTCCAAAATCGTACTGCTCCATCATCCGATCGGATAACCCATTTCGACTCTAAGTTAAAAAAAACACCACACCCTTCACTTTGCAGTGTTTGCAAATCGTCCACCGTTACAGTGCCAACAAGCGGCAGCAAATTTTCGGGCGATAAACAAACATCTTTTCTACTACCGCAGCAAGCAAACACACATTTTGCACCGACAACACGGTTTTAACGAGCTGTTTATGGGTGTGTATTTACTGGTGTTGTGTAGCATGCAGAACACAGCGAGGACAACTACGGGCACAACTCTCACGCTCTCTCTTACTTTCTTTTTCCCGAAAAGTTCATGGAAGAGTAAACCTTACGTAAATTAGCGAATCACCCTTGGAAGGAACAGCGACAATGAAGACAGAACCACGTTTGCAGCGTTGAATGGTGATAAAAAAGGTAGAATTGTTAATGTTCTACTCGACATACGACGAATGATGAGAACGACAGTGACAGTGTGATCAAACGGAATGGTTCGTTTTCCTGCCTTTGGATTGATCGTCTACTTCTTCCACGTCGATCGACGCTGCGCAGCAAAATGGAGAATTTCGCACAAACACACGCGCACGCCGCGGCGAATGGGAGCGCCATCTTAGATTGCGATCGAGTGCAATCACCTTGAGGTGATCGCCTTTTTTGGGGTGGAATTCGAATGGTGCGCGATCGAGCTCGTGGGATTGTGGAAAGCGTAAATGATTTCTAGTTAGAAGCCAATTCTCTTCATGCGGTAGAGTCTGGATCGAGTTGTCGTTTCTTGTTCCTTTATCCTCACACACCTTCGACTGCTCGAGCCGCTAATTTGAACCATATGCCGTGTTTCTAAATTCACGCTGCGGCGGCGCGAATTCGCAGTTGAAGCAAGTTAACAAAAAAAAATGTCCCAAATACTTTCATCTGGCCGACCGGGGGCGATCGTAGGTTGTCCACCACCGATCGTAATGTACACACTTTGCGGTGCAAGTACACCGCCGCCGCTCGCCGACGTGTCTCTGCAAGTTACGTGTGCCGCGACCTCCGCCAGGCGTTACTATTTATAGCACCGAAAATAGCACAATTTGCAGCCGCATCATCATGCCACTTCTTTTTTACAGGCTACACCACATGATCGTAACCGGTGGCAGCAGTCAGTCAGACGACGCTTACTGCTGGGCAGTAGAGTAGGCAATAGTAGCTTGAAGTGAAGCGCATCAGAACAAACGCACACACACCCGCGCACGCACGCCATTGCTGTTCAGTATTTCGCGCTCTACTTACGCCAATCCAAAACTGGCGTGACCTCCCGACCAACACCGACCCCGGCCAAGCAGAACAATCGGAGCGCACCCGAGCTGGCGTTCCATTGGAATTTGGGATTGAAGATTATTTTGAAATGTCATACGGTCCAAAATGTGCCCAAATCACATTTTAAATGCACCAAATTCGCTACGAGTCTTTGAGTTTCACGAGAAGAATGTGCTGACATTTCTACCTTCCATCGTATTTGACATTTTGTTGATGATACTAATATTAAATGCGAACATTTTTGTGGTATCTTCAGCATTTTTCGCAAAGCCTGGATATTTAACATAAATAAGAGGTCTATGTGCTCACTGACACCGAATGTTCCTAAAATACATAAACATCTTCTAACAATGATTACTTCCGCACATTTTTAATGATTTTTTTTTTCTAATTTTCTAAACAAATTGGACGATACTTCCAATATCTAGCAGAACCTAGTTCCCATTTTGAGACACCAATGCTCACCAAACCGGGCTTTCCGGACGATTGCGATACGTGGTTGCAGTGTTGCCGAATAGTAAAACGAATCGCTCGAAACGGTTGCATAACGATCTTTCCCATATATCTCTCACACACACCACCAGCGAAGGCGTGATTTGCGTTCATGCCATTAATTTACTTTTAATGACACAAATCACTGTGATGCAGGCGCCCTGCTCTTTGCGGATGTCTCTTTGTGTGTGTGTGTGTGTGTATAAGTCAGGTTAGGTCGAAACGGAAAGGTCACCAAAATGAAGACCTCTTTGCGTACCCAAATCGAGCCGTTTTTGCTGGACGCAGTGTGTGAAAATTACTGCCCCTCAAAAAACCGATCGTTTTTCTTCCCAATCAGGCGCAATTTGTTGTACATAAAAAATATGTAATTTTGAAAAGCCTCTTGTATATGCAGAATTTACGGTGATGCAGCAGAAGGTTGTTTTTTTTTTTGCTTTTCTATCACAATGTATTCCACACGCACATGGTCAACGCAGTGCAGAGTACACCAAACTCCCGACGGTATGCTTCCAATCAGGACGACGCACACAGAATTTCATTAGAAACATTCCGAAATCTCCCTTTGGGAGACCACCTCCACGGGTTCGTTTCAACACCGGCGGAAAGAAAGGCACATTGCGATACAAAAATTGGCCCGTGTGTGTGTGTGTGTGCGTGTTGTGCACACGCAAACGAGTTTTCCTCTCAAATCCTCCCCGTGCGGGCTGAGCGGCTGGAGAGTGGTCGATCTTCCGTTTCCACAGGATCTTCTACCGGCCGAAGGGTTTGGCGGTTTAAGGGGGGGCAGTGTAACAAGCAAAAAGGGAACACCGAAACGAAGCTGACCTCTTCCACACGCTGGCTGCAGCAGCAATGGGTGGGAAAATTGTACGTTTCTCGGAAGAACCCTTCGTTAAGGACCGTGGGAATACGCACGCTACCCCCACCAACAGAAATGGTTGCAAAAGCAAACAAAGCGACAGCATCTAAAATCGCAATACCGTACCCACCTGTGAGTGGCGGCGGTGGGTGGGACAAAGGCAGCGGATAAAATATTTTCCATCATACATAAAGGATTTGGGAAGAATTCGTTCGAGTCTTCGCGCTCGTCACTGTCACACCGTGGTGTTCGTGTGCGACGCCGTCGTCGTCGTCGTCGTCGTGCGCTCTGTTGTGCTGCTGCCTCTTCCGGAATTATTGATTTTCTGTCATATGACTTTAATGGTTCACGATACTGCCGCTGCCGCTGCTTGCTGGTGTTGCCTCTGGTGGTTGTGCCCGGTTTCTCACCCGGAGATGCTCCAATAAAATTTCGCTTATCGCTCCATCTCACTTGCTCCCCCGCCCTTACTGCCATGCTATTCCGCCGCAATGAAGGCAATCTACCGCCGGGCAAAGACATTCTCCAACCGTGCTCCAGGAGATTCTTCGAACGAAAAAAAAAAACACTCCACCGATAGTTTTGGGTTCACTTTTAACCTAAAAGAAGAGCGAAAGAGTGAGCAAGCGCGAGGATTTTGTACAAGTTTAGTTCATCATCAAAAGTTTCATGTGCGCTATATGTGTGTGTTGTTTGGAGACTACGATTTTTTTTGGCTGGTGTGTTTTCATTATTGGAATGCCCTTCTGTTGGTTGCACACAAAAAAAATGACTACAACAAGAACAAGAAACATCCCCAAATACACCCAAAAAGTTCACCCAAAAGCAGGTCCCTGGGTTCGGGAGCTTTTTTGTACCGAAGTTCCGAAGTTTGGGGGTTCTCGCGCGATTTTCGCATCTCCCCGGAATTCGCTCTCTTTCCGGGTTATTGAAAGTGTGAGTTTGCGCCACACAAAGACCACGGTTGCCTCGGTCGTGTACAAACACACACACACACACAGCGTCATTCGCTGGCAAGGCGATGGTGGAAGTCGCGTGCCGTGAACTTCCTCGTCCTCATCATCATCATCGTCGTCGTCGTCGTCGTCGTCATCGTTGCTCGGAATGCGCGCACGCGCGCGCTTAAGGATCCTCGGAGCCTTTCCTTCTTCCGGTGGACTCGGGCTCTCCCCGCTGCCGCGCGAAACGTGCGTACGGTTCACATCCACACGCAGCAATTCCTACTGCGTATGTACACTTGAGCATGTCCTCTCGGCATGCTCGTGCGTGCTTGTGTCTGTGTGGGCCGTGTTTGGATGGGAAGGGAAATGATGGTGCCTGTGTTTATTTTCCATCTGAAGGCGCGAAACGATGGAAACCAATCGACAACGGAAACGGGCGATATGCACCACCTAACAGCAGCAGCAGCAGCGGCCGAGTCGAGAGTTCTGGGTGCGAACGCTCTCTTTCGGTTCGAAAAATTTCCTCGAACAACGCAAAGGCTGTGCTTTTTTTGGGGGGGGGGGGGGGAGTGGAAAAGGAGGAACACGAGGGGGGGGGAACTAATCCAAAGCGGGAGGTGTGGGTACTGGTACTAGTTTGGATCCGATTCATTCCGGTCATGCAGATGTAAATGCCTTTTTCGGGGTGGTTTGAAGAGAAGCGATCGAAATGGGTTCGGTTGGTCCTTCGAACCGGACCGGAATCCCGGTTTGGCTGCTGAATTCCCGAGAGTCAGGTGTACCCCCGGACATACTCGCACACAAACGCACGCACACGTCGCATAGGGCTAAAAAAGGCGAGAAGGAGGAAGGTTAGTAGCATCGTTAGAAATTGAACCGAACGCACAAGGACTCTAATGCACGCAATATATCCCCTTCCGCTTCCCTTTCCCACCTGGGTTGTGCCGACCTAGGCCTGGCATTAATTGTACTGCCACGGTGAAGCTGCTGCTTGACCACAATGCAACGGCAGGGGGCAGAGTGGGTGGGTGGGTGGGCGAGTGTGTTGCCAGCCAGGTCAACTGCATCCTCTTCAATATATGTACCACCGCACGCACGTCGTCGTTTCACAGAACTTGCACCGGATCGAATCGCGTCCGCCATCGAGGCTGAGCACAATAATGGTCCAACGAAACGAAACGGTCCCTTCTTCCACAGCTCTCGGGGTTGCCTAGGCCACACACACACACACACACACACACGCTCGACCTGAAGAGCAGCGGTGGAAGTGGGTTTTAATGGTAAACATAATATATTGCAAGTAAATATGGCTGGTGCGCTGCGCGCTCGTTTGGTGTGGAGTTTGTTCCCGGATGCTGCCCCGATGGAGGACGTTGCAGCCAGCAGCATCTAGAATTTCGCATCTGGGTGCAACTCACACACGCACGCACATCCGGTGGGGGTGGTGGAGGTGGGTGGTATGGTAGATATGGTTTGAGTTCTATGCCACAAACGCTACACACACACACACACACAAACGGGCTCTACTAGACGACCGGAACGCGGGCATCGGACACAAACGCATCGGATCGATTGAAGCCGGTTGCCGTGCGTTGCATTTTGGGGTTTTCTCCGGATGGTAGGCTCGCACAAAACCTCAAACCACATAACCGACGACAACGACGACGACGACGACGACGACGGATGATGCTGGACAACACGAAGCGAACGAGCCCGGGTACCGTGGAACATACGGCGGACCAGGTGAGGGTTGTGAGGGTCTTCGCAAAATCAACCGCCAAGTATTAACTGCTCCGAGAGCCCCGGGAATGATGATATTGCTGCCGCTGCCGCTGCCGTTGCCGCTGCTGCTGCTGATGATGATGATGCAAAATGCAAATACGAAATTTCCATTCGGTCAGGTATTGGGGAAGGTGCCAGTCACGGACTTTTCCAGGGCGGGTGCACACACCTGGAGCAGGCTTTGGCACACCGAGCACCGGGAACATGGAGACACAGGGCTCTCAGGATGGGATCGAACAGAACGGGTCTGGGTTAAAGCAATACCAATGGCATTGCTTAGAATGTCCCGCAATAATAAAAAAAAAATCCGTTCCAATTTTGCTCGCCAAATAGGAAATTAATATGACGCTGCAAATTTTCCGCAGAGAATGGCATGCCCGACCCTTAAAAGACCTCAGCAAAACCCGAAACGCTCACGCATCTCCTCCTCGCTTTAACCGAGCGACCGTCCCGTACCGCACACCGACAAATCAAGCACGGCGACGGATAATTAATTCAAATTTGCTGTTACTGAAAACCGTGCCGAGGGATGATGATGGTGCGGGGAGCGGGGAGGACGGGCGGGCGGGCGCGGTTTCTAATCAGCAACCCGCATATTATTTGACTGGAATGTGGTCATGTCTCTAATTGAAGCGAGGGTGAAAGGGGAAGAAGCGCCGGGCGGTGGAGGGAGTGGGTCTATAATTGCATGAACGCACAACTCTCACACACATACACTTTCTTCCTCTCTCTCTCTCTCTTGCCCGTTTATATGTACCCGTTTGTGACCTGCAGAGACGCTCGTCTTTGTCAACGCGTTTTTCGGACCACCAGGCACCATTAGTAGCGCGGAATCATCCACTCCGAGGACCATATATCGTTACGCCAGCGAAAGCCGCAAATAAAACGGGGAAGAAAAAGAGCGCTCGCGCTCTTTGCGGAGAACCATATGACCCGCGCGGGGACACGCAGAGAGAAAAAAAAACGCGGACACCATCATCAGCATGGTGCGACCGAAATTACGCGGGTCATTCGCAAAATGGCGGCGTCGTGCGCTGTTGGTTCCGCCGTTGTGTGAGCGAAAATATAAATAAGTGTGTACGGATGAGACGCATACACACACACACACACACACACGCAGAAGCAAGTAAAAAAAGATGACACAATCTAAATGAATTTTCCAACGGTTCGCGGCTCTGGACGTGGGCTCTGGAGAAGCTCCGATATACGTTCTGTATTCCTACACGCACTGCCTCTTTGGGATTTATGCACGTACCTGTGGTACAGCCGTCGGGTGTACGGTACCGGGAGAAGTAGGAACGTCGCTTGACTCGCTCGCTTCCCTTTGCTAACAAATATGGCGCCCGCTGGTTCGTTCAGTAGTTGCTCTGAAAGTGATTAAAATCGAATCCGAACGGATTTCGCTGCGACATCATGGCGGCACTTTGGGCGGCGGATAGTGTTCCAGCACCGTGGTGGGTGCTGTTGTGGCCACTACCACTGCCGGTGGCACCGAGCGATTGCTGTTGCTGGTGTTGCTGCTGCTGATGCTGCTGCTGCTGCTGCTGAAGTTGCTGCTGCTGGAGCTGGTGGTGTTGTTGCTGTTGTTGATGATGATGAAGTTGTTGTTGCTGCTGCTGCTGCTGCTGTTGTTGCATCAAGGCCGCACTGTTCATCATGGGCGTTTGCTGCTGATGGTGTTGCTGCTGCTGTTGCAGGTGGTGTTGCTGCTGGTGGTGGTGTTGTTGCTGCTGCTGCTGTTGTTGTTGCTGCTGCTGCAAAAGGTGTTGCTGCTGTTGCTGGCTTTGCTGTTGTTGTAGTAGATTCCCAAGGTTGTTGCCGAACGGTGTCTGAAACGAACCCATCGCATCCAGACCGAGGCTGGAGGATGCGCTAGCGTTTGAGACACCATTGCCGCCGTTGTTGCTAGCCGTGCTATTGTTGCTATTGTTGCCACTGGTAGTGCTATTGTTGTTGCTGTTGTTGGTACTGGAGGTGTTGCTGCTATGGTGCTGTTGATTCAGTGGAACCGTCTGTGATTGTGGTCCAGCAACAGCGGGCTCTTTACGAGCCCCATAATGTCATTCACCCGTCGCGGTAATCGTAGTCCATTGCCATGGACTGTGATAGCTGCTCGCGCCGCCACCGCCGCTGCTGCCGCCGCCACCACCACCACCGTTGCCTACGCCGCCACCACCACCTGCACCGCCGCTACTGCCACCTGAGGAACCGCTCCCGCTACCGGATGAGCCGCTTCCCGATAGGGACATACTGCCAACACCGGCTCCGGTCGGGGTGACTCCAACTGCTGCTGCTGCGGCAAGTCCTTTCTGAGCACTGTAGGAGAAAAAAAACAAGAGAAAGATATGAAGTTATGAAGATATGTGATCGCTTAGATATCTTAGACATTCTTTTGGACTTTTAGTTTGTACTCCGTACTTTGGATATTGGATAATAATCAAAGATAATTGTACGTTTTATGGAACACGATCTTCTGTTAAAATGGCAGATATTCTAGCAATACAACCTATACAACAAGATGGTTTTGAAGAATAGATTTCGGGAGTACATGCTCCATGTAATGCTTCTTGAATTAGCTCTACCAGACTCACTGCGATAGACGTTTCAAGGAGATTTGAAGGACGAAGACAGACGCATCTGTAACGATAGCATCTCCGCCATTTCTATCTCACCCTGCCCTGCCCAGACAACGACACGAAGTCACACCAACTAATGTCTGATGCTTGCCGGTGTTCTTTCAGCGCCACATTTACTATGCATGGATAGTGCGCGCCGGGCGTGCATCACACCGCACCCGAACATGGAAAATTCATGTTAAAGTAATTAACGAATTCACTTTACAACATCAACAGTCAACCGCGCGTGCCTGGAATTTGCACCGGGAGTGATTGTTCGAGTGTGCAAGCGCGAGCGCGCTCGTGGGTTTGAAGTTCATTACACACAGCAGATGATCCACGTTCGATTCCATTATGCAAACTGCAAGCATGATCCGCCGATACAAGGTTTACCTCTTAATTGTTAATTCAAATCGTATACTCCATGCGGCGCTCTCCCGTACACTCCGCTATAAGCGCCCTTTCGGGTCGGCTGGAAGCAATTTTAAAGTGTCTAACCCTAGGCAAGCAATCCTAGCGGCTCAGACGCTGCACGGATCAGTTTCCGCGTACGCGATGATCTTTCAACAACCCATCAACAGCGTCCATCAGAGGCGCAATAAAGGCATCGGATTGAACAATACAAAAAAAAAAATGATTCCCGGAACGTCCGTACGAACAACATCGATCCCGCACACCAAAACCGAATAGAACCCTGCGCAGACAGGCCTGTGCACTTGACGGGTTGCCATGAGCGCATTGATAACCGGTACGGGGATAAAAGCGGGTACCACAACACCGGCCAGCGAGCACATTGCAATGGATGCTAATTGAATTAAAACCCTTCGAGTGGTAGGAGGCAGGCAGGCGCACGCAACATAAAAAAAAAGTGCAATACACTCTTCCGGATCTACGCACACAACCGTGATAAGATGCCCACGGTGTGTATCTCGTTAGATACGCGCGCGCGAGAGAGCGCGAACGCAACGAGCAGCAGCCAAGTGATGAATTAGATTGATTTTCTTCGACGAAAGCTAATGAAATTAAACCCGATCCTATCCTCTCGCAGCAGGCTTTGCAGGTCATATGGAGCACGTGTACATCCTCGCAAGGGCTAACGCATCCGTAAGGCTTCCGGAAGCACGGAAAGAGCGGAAATGCGGGAAGTTGAAGCAGGGTGAGATTGATTTGAAACAGAGGCTGTACTCAGAAATCACCCATAAAAGTCAGTTTTTGGATGGGATTGAGGTTTGGAAATTAATTTCGATTCAGATTCGAGCGTTTGATGGATATGGGCGACTAGTTCCTCTAGCTCTAGCTTGCAACGGGGACACACTCTCATTGTTTCGATTCATCTTAGCATCATTCCGCCCATCGATTGTGTTGGGATCACAGGATGTCCAAACCGTTTGCTGCTGCTGCCGCTGCTGCTGCTGCTTCGCCATGATTGAAATACATTACCAGTTCTTTATTTCAATTTAATAGAGATAGATGGTCACGACGCTGTTGGCTGCAAAGTTGATGTCTCCCGCACGAAACCGTGCAGTGTAGCCGTTGGGCGAGCTAATAATGCGTCTTTCTCCCTTGCTGCCACATACACACTATCACACTGCTCGAAAGCTGTTTAAATCGTGTTCAAGGGCACACACAAGCACAGCACCACCGCAGACACCAGCAGAAGTTTGGAGCTTTCTTGCCACGATGCACATAACCGGAGAAGCGCCCCGGTCACAACGGGGTGATGATGGAAAAACAATAAACCAGCATTTATATGTGTCCGACGTAGCGGGGACGGGACGCGAGGGGAGGCGGGCGGTAGCTGCCTGGATAAGAGGGTATAAACAACCGCATACCCATACCATTCGCGATAAAGCCCGGACGTGCAATCAAACGTCAAACGTCGGTGTTTTCATCTTCCGAACCGATACATAATATTGTGCATATAACGAACAGAGCGAACGTGTGTTTGGGCGCTCGAGGCTAAAGAGTTAAAGGAATTGTAAAGAGTGCCGACACACACACACACAGCGCCTGATGGTGGTGAGCTGGAGAAGGGGAAATGAAATTGGAAACACAAAGGAAAACTGTCAAAGAGATTGATCTCCAACCGCACCCACCAACTATATTATATCCCGAAGACGACGACGACGACGACGGGCGCTGTTGTGTTGACTGCCTTCGCTATCGCGCTCGGTGTGCGTTTTACAACCGGCCCAACCAGCCAACTCAGATTGGACCGATGTGTACAGTGAGGGACGTAAATGTTGTACCATGGGGTGGGAACGAATGAACGAATTAAAAAAAAAACATTTAAGCAAAACTTCAATCCAATGCAATGCAATCTGGGGCTATTCGAGCAAAATATTGATGGCAATTGGAATGATATTTTACTATGCATTTGATTTTGATATTAAGTTTGATAAAGTAACTGTTAACGTAGTAATGAATTATTGGATGATGGAAATAATTACCAGATTCGATGTTGTTTGTTGATGATTCGAGAGAGTAGAAAGCAGGGAGAGAGGAGGTGATGTGTACTCTCTATTTATTGATTATTATCATGGGATCGGATCTAATCCATCCGATCCATCCGATCGTGTTTTGACAATTGTGGTGATGGTAAAACAAAAAAAAAACGTAACGTAGTGTGAACATTAACCTTAGGAAGGATAAAATACCATGTCAGATAATAGTACAAAGTTGCTGTTCTCGTTGATTGCATCGATTGTCTACGATCGATGAGTAATCTTTAACTTGTCCAATCACTAGATAAGCGCACAACAGTATCCGACATTCCATTACACCCAGCGATAAGTTTGGGCCAACAGACCGAAAAAAGACGAAGAAACATGCGGGTGTGCTTGAAAACAAAGCATAAAAAAACAAAAGCACAAGATAACTTTTTGCTTGTCTCGGTACACGCCTTCGTACAGTTCTGTTCAATTTCTCCCTCGGGAAGATGCTTCCGGTTGCTCGTTTGTGTACGTATGTGTGCGTGTTTTCTTTCCGAACTTTAGAGCCAACCGACCAAAAGCCGTCCGGGCCCGGTGGTTTATGTCCCTCTGGCCTTCTGCACTTAATGCATATGTAAATGGACGTTTCACCAATCCATCGTACCGAATATTGGGAATGCGAACGAAAGTGGCGCGGCATGGGGCATTGCACCACCACCCCGTGTGCATAACTGATGACGTTTTGGTGTTCGGGTCGTGTCTGTGGCTCTTTTCTTATCGGAACTTTCCCAACCAACCGCTGGCGGTTAAATGTAACCAAAAACAAAACAAAAAAAGCTATCTTCCTTCATTCAGCAGCAAGCAACAAATCCTCTTTTCAGTCGTTTTGAACGAAAAAAAAAACATCTAAATACTGTTGTTCAGGCAATCTGGAATGCGGGAGGAAACACATTCCACCGTTTGTGCCACTACCTAATTTAAAATAACTTCACCGTCAAGCAATTCCAAACACACACACACACATACACCAGTGCACCATAGGGTGGGGGAGGGGGTGAGATTTGCTGGCACACTCACAAGCGCACATATCCACTCCTCGGGGTAAACCTCCAGCTCCAAGGTCCAAGAAGCGTGACAAAGGAATTCGGCTCGATGCATTACCGATGGCGGCGTCCAGAGCGCAGGGGGGGAAGCCTGAAGGAACCGCGCGAGTCTCGCCATACCGCTGGCCATGAATCAGTAATCAGCTTTGGTGGTGGCGGTATTGTTGCGGTTATGTTTTTTTCCACACACTTCCGGCTAGGAAGTGTGTTCGTTTCGTTTCAGTTCTCGGTTTATCACGGATGTTTTTGGCGCTGGCAGATTGTCTGGATACGGTGCGCGGTTCTCCCGGGAGGGAAAATCGTTTGCACAGAGATCAAAGTCTTGACCGTTTTCTATTGCTCGTTTCCAGAACGGGTGTTCCAATAGAATGGAAATTAATATTAATGCTCTTTTCGTTTTTCTATCCACAACTGCTTGCTTGTTTAAAAGATTATGCCACGAAAACAGAAACTATGGAGATTATGTCCCTCAAAAACAGCGCCACAGAGTTCAAAAGTCATTCGCGCTGAAAAGTTAACAACGGAGCGTCGCCAGAAAGGGAAAAATTACAAAGTCACCAACATGGTCAGTGTGTGTAATATGGCCAGGAGGTAGGTTGATTTACGACCAAAAAGCAACCAATACTTAGTTGGTTGACAGAGGTGTCAAACACGGCTCTGGTTGGATAGTTGTTCAGAGGTAAATAAGTTAAGGAACCAAAATCTCTCTAGAACCTCTCGAACCGATTTGTATTGATAATTTGTAATTGTGTCATTCACTATTTTACTCACAAACATACATCTACTGATACTTTTTCATGCACGATCAAAGGGGTTTGAACTTATTCCGCATAAAAATAGAAAACTTAAGCGACAACTGTTCTTGAATGATTTTTCGCATAAGTCGTAGTAATCGCAGCGTTCGGTCACCTTTATGTCCATCCTGTTCTACATATTATCGTACATTATTTGACAACCCTGCGCCACAACCCCAGTGAAGCTGTAGTTAAACCATGCTCCCGCTTTCCACACAGCAGGATCGCCATTTTGTTACGGCTTAAGTGGAGTAGTGGGCAAAAGCGGCACAAAAGCGTACACCGAATTCGCGCACAATCCCATAAGAAACGCTTCCCCCCGCACGATCTCGCTCTCTCTCTTCCTCCCTCTCCCTCGAATCGACCGGGTGAAACTGTGGACCGGATTTAAATTGGCAAGTATGGGCAAATAATTAGCTCGCCGTTCGCTTATTATGGCGCGCCCGAGTGCGGTGTGCAGCGGCGATGACGTAATCGTGCGCATTGGATGAGATTAATGTGCGCAATATATTTTTGCCATGTTTGCACGAAAGTACGTCAACCGAGTCATCGGCGCCGGTGCTAGTAGCACCCGGCATGATGTGTGGTAAAATTAGCCAAGCACCGAAAAAAAAAAATAAATAAATGGCGCCGTACTGGAGCAACCATTAAAACAGTGGAGCAGTATTGTTTTTGAGGACGGTGAGCGATTCGGCTAGGGGTGGAAAAAGCAATTGGAAGAATATTCTGTGTGCGAAGAAGATTCTTACTCTGTTCAAGAAAACGGCAAACTATATTTTGCCTGTTTTGCAAAACCTATATGAATTTTCTAACAGCCTCCAACGATTCAAACTTCAACTTATCGCCATCATTAGCTTTGGCACATCTGCATAGCCACATAGTCGTCAACGACAGCTCCTGAATTAGACGAATGATCAGTGGCACGCCACCAGAGTAACTACAGACCGATAAAATGAGGTCGCGTATTCATTCGTCTTGTACTGCAAGAAACCTCCAGCCAGCCAACAAGACTTTGACCATCGATCATGCTCAAGCTGAGCTAACAAATGCGACGGCACAATCCAGCAGCAATTGTGGCCTCGTAAGAAAGCATGTCTGTCTGACCCCTCTCTCTCACCTATAGACACACACATATAAGTATATCAAGAGCTTGTGCGGTGGAGCGGAAGAACAAACCGAGCAAGAAAACGCAAGAACCGCAAACGTAACGCCCGTGTCAAAGTGTCATTGACATTTTGCGTTTCCCTATTTTGCCTATTTGGTACCCTCGAAACTATGCTGGCTTGTTGCTTGTTCCCGATATCCAACATCTTATTTCACACAGTTTCCGTGCATGGTTTTGGCTCGTTTTTTTGTTGCGACTCTCGATGACGTTATGAAGCCATTCTAAAAAATTGTTTTTATGTTGGCTTACAATTCATTTTCAGTGTGTATGTTTCATTGAACCCAAAGTGCACGTTGCCCAATGGGTTGACCAGCTACACACAAGCACACTCCACTCTTGCTCACTTTAGAAAATTAACATTTCCGCTTGTGTCACCCCGTGCATGAAAAAAGGGTTTTTTATATTCTGTATTCCCTAATGATTGAAGAGAGGAAGCACAGAACCCAACAACGAGTTCGTTTCGAGTTTGGGTAAGGTTTTTACTTCGCTCGCTTGCTTGATTGGGACTTGATCTTTTAACGCTTCGATCTCAAACAATCGTGTTGATGTTTAAGTATCATGAAACGATCGCTGTTAACGGTTGGCCACAGTTGATGCAAGTGTTTTGTTTATTACTCCATGTTGTTGTTTCATTGCTGAGTGTCGTTAAAATTGTTATTGCGACCGGATGAAGCTGTCGATCACGTGCATGAACCTCATTGCTTACGTAAGAGCTGGAGACAAACGGCCAAAGCAAACATGAAATATAATAAATAACGAAAACAGAGCAATAGTTGCTTGTAACAAAACGAAAATCAAGTAATATTGAAGATTACAACAAAATGTAAAAAATGAATCATGTTTAGTTAAGTTATTATTTTAAAAGCACAAACTCTGCCAGCTCTTAGCTGCCCTCGCAAACAGAAACGACACGTAAACAACGAAACGTAACACAAATGGCCAGTTTTCCTCATTACTACAAACGCACAAATACTCATCGAGCAAGAACAAAATACACCACCACACGCGTACACAATACAAAACGAAGAAATAAGCTTACCACCAACTGGCCGAACGGCATCGTCGTCGTCGTCGTCGTAGTCGTGTTTCTTTTTTAATGAGCCCTGATCTGATTCTGTCTTCTAATCTCTTCTCGTCAATCTGATTTTTCCATTGCACTGCACCGCAACACAGCCGAGGTGATGCAAAGATGCAAAGGGAGAGAGAGAGGCGTGCGTGTGCGTGGGGTGCTGCGGGCATGAAGGTATGGGCGGGTGTTTTGGGAGGCAAAACCTCCACATCGTCTTCTGGCCAGTTCTCTTTCGCGAGCAGAAAGAAATGCGATCTCGCGCACGAACGGGTTTTCGGTTTCGCTCCGTTCGCACAATCTCCATTTTGTCCTAGAGAGCCTTGTCCTAACCCCCCCCCCCCCCCCCCCACCACCATTTGGTACCCCTTTTTCCGTAGCCCTGTGTATAATCATAATCTTTCCCTTCCTCCCGAGTGCAGCACACAGAAAGACGCGGGTATATACACGCTGTTTTCACCGTTGCTTTTTCGCTTGCGATTGAACCGACTCCAAATTGCAACTAATGATCGTCGGCGTCGTTGTTGCCGCCGTCGTGCGTTCGCATCACCCGAGCTGAGCCACATTCTGCGGTGGTCGTGAAAAGCTCGAGAATTACTCGACCAACCGTCGTTTGGAGGCGGATTAACGGAACACCGTCTTGCGATCGCGTCGTGTTTCGATTTATTACATTATTTCCGCTTAATTACGATCGGCTTTGTTCTGTGCTGCAGCAGCTGAAGGTGGAACGGGAAGAGGGGTTGTTGCTGGGGCTACCACTGCACCGTTTCGATACACCTGGGAAGGGTGATAGGGATCTCTCTCCCTTTTGCACGCAATTTACGCTTTTATTGCAGGCTTTCGTGGTGATTTATTCGAAGCGTCTACGATTTGTAATATTTATGAGATGTATAAAACATGCAATTACAATATTTCGCTCACATGGAAGGTTAAAACAGAGTGCAACGCTGTTCTCAAGATCATTTACGTAGCCTCCAATAATATTAAATTCCAACAATATTGAACATTTTTACGAGTTGCGACGATCTTTTACAAAAAGGTTGTGAAATATTAATCGTTGGTGCATGCGTCATTAATAACAATCGTCGTATGTTACTCAACCTATCTTGATAGTACTAAATCTCTTAATTTTTATCTGATTTATTTCGACAAATAATTACTACTTTTGTTAACTATAGAAGAAATTTCAGTAAATCTATCACTTGATCAACACACATGGAAGAGAACAAATTAATTAAAAGACCCATTAAAAATGAAACCGTTCGGCTGGTTTGCGCTTAAAAAAGTCATTACACAGTAATTTTAAAATGCGTGCTACCTTTGCAAACAAGCAAAAAAGAAAAAAAAAACACATTTCGTGACCACTGATGTGCGTTTCGGGCCACAACAATTTTCGTCGCTATTTTAGGCTGGGCTCCACGGAAAGGGTTAATGACACGTGAAATACATTCTGGTGCTGCGTACCAACAAGAGGCGACGCAATTTTTCCAAATCCGGTGTAATTTTCGTCATGTGTGAGTGTGTGTATTCGTCTGTGCATGATCTACCTTGTCTTTCCTTCATTTTAGCAAACTTCACTCACCCACACACCTTGCCATGCGGCAAATTTTGTTTTTTTTTTTTCTTGCGAAATGATTACTGCTTTCTCCTCCCACAAACGGGCGCTTCGTGGGGCCATAGAGCGCCGCCCGGTCGGAAAGCAGCTTAATTATTTTTAATTTCGTTACCTTATATTAACCGCCATCTTCGCTTACTCCCTTCCCTCTTCCATAAAACCAGCAGGGTAGCAGCAGGGTTGCCAATCGGTTTTCATTTCCAAGTCCACCGTATGCATTTACACCGAAAGGGGAGGGGGAGGGCGGGTTGGGTGGGTTTTCAGAACCCCTCTCCCCCTTTCACCATGGCTGATGGTGGTGGTTGCTGCAGTGGTAGTGATTTTGTTGTGCATTAATTTTTTTCCCCTCATTTTGTATTTTGCGTATTTGCTTCAATAACATTGTCCGAACGACTGGGTGCCACGCAGATGGACATTTAATTTCGAAACTAGCTGCTGGTGGTGGTGGTGGTGGTGATGCACTTTCACAAACACCCGATTGGGCTCGCGCAGCCACACTCGGTCAGGATGGTGGTGTAAATGACCGATTTCTGGCACATGAACTGGTTCTGTTATCAAACCGGGTACGCGCGCGCTAAATACATAGAAATAAATTATCACCCGCAGGGCACCTACTGACGAACTCGCGGCGGGCCGAGCAGTGGGCCGAGTTGTGTGGCCAGTCGGGCTGACTCAGTTTTTACTTCGGGCAAACACCAAAACACGTGCGAAGAAGGTTTTAATGAGGTTAAGCTCGCAGTGCCACGTTAACGGGCGGTACGAAATCCGACGATCATTTTTGACATTTCTAGGACGCTTTTGTCGCTTTCAACGATATCCTGCAGATGGCAGCACTTTCATTTAGTGTGTCTACCGCAAGCAGATGTAAGAGATGGTGGGTTCACACCACACAAATCATTTACTTGAACTGTGAGTTTTTGAGTGAGCAAATCCGTTTGTTTACATTAATAATCGATTGCTTCCTCACTAAAGAAACGTCTGCATCGTTTGCCGCAGCTGTTTTGGCTACTTAATCTATACTTCCCTTAGCTTATGCTTGCCAAATTTCGGTGCACTTTTCGATGAGACGATATAATGCGAATATTAAGTAAACGAGCACCTCCCTGGACGCCGAAAAAGAAGAAATGCGCAATTAAAAGCACGAAACAACACTAAATTTGCTCAAGGTTTGTAGAGCGTGGTATTTCATTCCGAACCATCCAGAGGAATAGCATATGCGAGCAAATAGTTGCTGACCGGGATTGATATTTATTTTGCGGGATTCGTTTTCCCTGCTCGCTGCAGCACATTACCACACACAAATTTAATTCCGTGTACTGCAACCTCTACCAGAGCACCCTCACATTCAGCAAATAAATACGTACACATGGGAAGTGCAAGCACATTTCGTAATTTTTCGATTTGTTTTTTCTCTTTTTGGCGAAGAAATATTTCGAAGCAATATTTAACATACGGTGACGACGACGGGTGAAGACGTTTTCGATTTTCACTACCCTATGTTTGGTGGGAGGAGGCAATGCTGAATGATTCGCAAACTCCACAAAGGTGCATATGGTGGAGCTACAGGCAGAATCTTACTCGAGGAAAAGTTGCACAAAAAGTATGTTCGGTGTGAGTTTCCAAAAAAAGATGCCAATGATTGAGTAAAAATAATGACCCAAATTTGCATTTCCCATTCCTGCTTTTGTTCACTCCACATCTTCCCTTCGTTATTATAACGAATTCAGCTTGGCTATGCTGTTTGTACTTTATGATTCTATGTAAAGTTTTCCTCGTTTTATTTGCATTCACAGTTCAACAACTTGCTCCCAACGAAACGGGGGAAAAAATATACACTTTTCTCAGAATTATCCAGCAAAAAGGGTATTATTTTTCAATTTATAACTTCTTCCCTCAGTTCTCCATCTTTTAGCATTTGCACTGAAATCGAAATACAATTCTTCTCGGCAATTACATGTTTGAATGGGATACCACACGGTTTCTACGAAAAATCCTTTCAGTTTTTAAAATGAGAACCATTTTGTAACTTTCTTTTAGCAATAAAATTTATTTGAATTGCATTATAAATAACCGACGGAATCGCAAATATTTGTACCAAAATTTACAATATTATGCCAGCCGGCAAATTAATAAAGGAAGTAAATCACTTTCATCATAATTTGGAACATATAAAAGCAAGCGTATCTGAAGAATTGTTCGATACAAACATCTATACAGACAATGCACCTTTAAGATAGTGCTGCTTCTCGACTTCTTCGTCCCGACTAGCTCGCCACCGGAAAAGGGCATTCCGAGAGAGCGGGAAGAAAAGAATCAAGCTCACCAAAAACCCCAAAAAAGGCAACCCGTAACGAAAGGGTACGGGAAGCATGGCAGTGACGCATCCACAGGGCTGAATGATGGAAAATTGTTGCATTGTGTTGCCTTTAATTGCACTGCATTTGTTTGCTGTTGCTGTAGAAAGGACCGAGAAAAAACGTAAAACTGCGCGGGAAACATGTTTTGCTTTATGTTAAAGGACGGGAAGTGGGAGACAGGGAGGGTAGTTTCTCCAGCCAAGGAATCGTGGGATGGGATGAATCGAATACGATGGACTGCACATTTTTTTTACCCGTTTCCAACTGTCCCCCGTTCATTTCGTCTCTTTCCTTCCTGGTGGATAAAACCCGCACACATACAGAGGTTTACTATGCGAGTAAAATGATGTACCGAAAAACGAAATGAAGTGCAAAAAAAACCGCGAACAAGCTGACATTGTGTTGGGGTGTCAGCTCTGGTGGTTCGGTGATCCGGATGATGTTTGAACGGATTTCGGCGGGAACCGAAAACTGGCCGCTGTATTGACCGATGCAACAAAATAATGTGGTCACAGCGAAAGACCGGTGCGGGAGAAGATAATTTTCCGATGGGAAAACCCACGAACCGCAACCAAACTGGACCAGCTGGACACAGACACACACACACACACGCGCGTACACATCAGGATCAGATTTTTTCGTGCGCTGCGTAGAAAAGTCAAGTTCATTGTGCTCTTTGCTGCCCGCGCCACCTCCATCGGATTCATCAGATTTAATCGCTCCGTTTACACGTTTCTTTTTTTTTTTTTTTGCTGATTGCTTTTCGATGGCTCGAATGGATAGTGTGAATTTCGACACATGATTGTTTTATTCCGTGATGTGCCTTTTTGACAAAATGAAATGTGAACGATTGTTTGGCAGTGAAAAATTTAATTCCTGTTGAAAAGAACGCTTTAGAAGTTATCATTAAAATCATTAAAACACATCGCGAAAACACTTTCATTTATGAGGTTCAGTTATACATGAAATGGATTTTCAAAAACCCAAATAATGCGAACAAAAATTGTATAGCTTCCTGGTTTAATGCCAGACCACCCCGACGGGAAAAAACTGTAGGTTTTCATACACCATCCACCATCCACATAATCGAAGACATCGATCAGGCATAAGCCCTGCATCGATCATTTTCAAATAACAGTGGAGATTTATTATTATTGACGGCACGACCGAAACACAGGCACCGGCGGAAGAACACACACGAAGATGAGTTAAACTAGTTTCCAATAGCTTAATGGTGAATCCCTGATATAACGTCCCGGAAGTTTAACGTTATTTATCTCATTAGTCTTCCCCGATGTTTGTCGTGAGATTTTTACGAGATACCAAGCTTATTGGCAGTTCAGTTAAATCTTCTTAGACTTATGGCTCCCGGATTATGAATTCTTCATTTCACAATGACGATTACGATCTATCTCGACCGAAGGAACACCGATCGGCTGGATCTTTGAAACGATGCCGAAAGCATTCACATAAACTCCGCTTTTAAGACCACCAATATGGGCTCATAAAAAAAAGTTGATGACCTTGAAGCGTACACCACAGAGAGGTTCCGAGAGCAGGCGACGTTTAAAGACCACGAGTGGACGATCAAAGCAAGACCACCACCGAACGCATTTCTAACGGCTGATAACCAAGAACATGATCGGCCCAAAGCCGTTTGAATCACTGGCAATGACGGCGCAGATTTTAATTACTATCGTAGTTAAGGAGTCAAGGTTCCCGGGTAAGATCGTAAACAACGATCTAAATACAGTCAATCGTTCTTTGCAGTAATTCACCCATCACACGGAGTGATGCGTGTCTGACTGTCGTTTATCAGATCAGAATCGAAATCGAGGGGTGCCGAATGCGAAAGTCCACTAAGACTAGACGTTCTGAATGACTCCTCCTCCGTTCCTTCGCTCAGTGATGAACGTATCATCATCTGGCAGTCTGGACCATCTCTCACCCGCCTTTAAGTATGATGCCAAACCGGACGAAGAAAGAGCGGGAAAAAAAACTAATAACGGCCATGACACCGATTTCGGATGTCTTTCACCTTTACCTCCAGCCGAGTCGGTCCATACCGTCGAGAGTAACCTCAATTTCCGTTCGCAACAAGTCCCGAGCGCTCGCTCGCGTGTACTCGCTCGTCGTGCCGAAAGCAAGCAAGGTGAAATGGTTGTTAGCCACGCTTCCAAAGCCAAAAAGGGCTCTCTGCTAGGGACGACGCTGTTAGAATTGAAACGGAACAGTGACGGGCACGGAACACGTGGTGTCCTTGTTTCCGGGCGCGTCCGGGAAAGGAGTAAAGACGCTAGTAAACCAGGCTGGTGACCATCTTATTCGCTCTGCTCTGCTCTGCTCTGCCCGGCTAGCGACGGAGCCACAAAAAGCTCCGTTCTCCACTCGGTCGAGGGGCCGAGATATTTTACTTTCGTCCACATTCAGCGTTTTGTGATTCCCAGTTTGGCGCCTGTTATTTTTGCTGCTTCTCCACCTTGCTGCCCTCTCGCTCGGGGGTTCATTCGAACGCTAGGAAGCAGTGTAGAGCACATGGAACGACCTCTCAAGTGCCCCAGAAATAACGAGAGTGTAGTACACACGGAACCAGCAGCAGACAGACAGCCACACCAACACACACAGGGAGAACGCCCAATGGCACACTGTATGTGTGTGTGTATGTGTGTATGTGTCACACAGACCTGTGCACCGCTTCAGCAGAAAACCATTGGACCTTGGAGAGCACGAGACGATGACTTTAACCTTGGTGAAAGCAAAACGTCTAGGCACGAACGCCTGCCAGAAGGGGGAGGTAGGTGGTGGGACGAAGCTGGAAGTACGACGAACTGGACTTCCATTCATTTTTAGACCGAGATATGCTACCCCGTACACTACTGCCGTTGCCACATTTTCTAGGACAGACCTCGTTTCTAGCTACTATCTTTACGCTCTGCTGGCAGACACAGACTGGTGGCCCAGTTTCCGAATCGAACTCTTCTCCTCCTTTATGCCTTCCGTGCCGTTTTTATCCGTTTGCAGAATATTCTCATCCTGTCGCATTCCGACTTATGGTCGATTAAAAATGCCTGCACTTCCTGGCTCCGTTCTAGTCGGATAGGTTGCGGAGTCGGAGCGTAGTTCGCAAACTAGCGAGCGTCTAGTGTGTTTCGTACGCGAGGGTTTCCAAAAGCTTCCCAGCTTAGGACTCAGGATCTCGGGCTCAAAACCAGAACGTGCTCCGGTTGGTGTAGATTTGCGAACCAAACCGAAACCCAGCCGGCAGCCGCCGGAAAGCTGCAACAAGTTGTTGCAACAAGTCGTACCGCCGCCCTTCGCCGTATGGGCTGCAAGTTCGCGTCAATTTCCCTAACTACACCTACCCACGCTCGTAAAAGCTTACCGAAAGCCACATTCCTTCCGTTCTCGCACTTCAATTATGCACGGTAAAACGAAAAACCTTGGCGGGAGAGCCCATCGGCCAGATCCCTTGCTAAATCCGGTCGCACACATCTGTATATCTCGTTACATTGCAGGGAGCAGCTGCCAGGAGAGCTGACCTGCTCCAACAAAAGGCCACGGCCAGGTCTCTATTCACTCTATGATTCTCGATAGAGAGGCCTGACCCAACCAACCCGCCAACCGGTTTACTGGTGCATGGGATTTTTCTTCTAGCTCTCTGCAACGACAACAGCCATGTTTGGCAGATTGCAGATCTGCAAGCGCGCGTGTGTGTGTGTGTGGGGAACCTGTTTCAACACAATGCACCCAAATGCAGGACACAGCGAGCGACGGCGGCAGTAGATGGCAGTAGAGAGGCTAGAAAAACCTGGAGTTGAGAAGCTATTACCGGTTTCTGGAAAGCCACCCAAACAGTGCCCAACAAGACGGAGTGAACAGTGAACAGTGGGCCAGTCAAATGAGGCAACAACAGTTGTGTTATGTTCATAGCAACTAATTAAATGGTTTTCTCGGAAACGCACAATTAGCGAGCTGCCACAAAATGTCTGCGAAACTACCCGACGCGAACAAAGGATAATAATAATAAAAAAGGGGCAAACATAATCTGACCTCTCTCGGACCATCATTAATGCTTCTGGCACTGCTTCGTGGCATTAATTCTTTTTATGCATATTTCAACGCAGAAACACAAGCACAGAGAGACATACGCTTCCTGTCAGTAAGATATCAATAAAAACGGAATGCACTATCGTAGTACGCTTCCGGGCAAATTAATTCGCACTGTCGTGCTACTTCGTACGAATACGGACGGAAGATTCTAAAACACTGAAATGTGTTTCAAGTTTTGTGCAAAATTTGTCGTTAATACATGGAGTTTAACGAGACATATCCTATAGTCTAGACTAGACTAAAGAAATCCACAAAAAAATTCATTAATTCGCCACACGAAACGTATGAATCTTGTTTTTGTCCAGTATTCAACACACCCATTACCCACTGTATGTACACAGGGAAGGATTTATTTTGTATTTTTGTCATAAAATCTCGCACACTCAACAGATTCTGTTCTTTTATAAAATAAAAAACAAATCACATTCACGGGAACGCATAATTTCTGCATAACTTTCTGAGAGTGCTTTTATCCTCTGGTACGCTCGCACACTATGGGAGGGATTTTTAATTATTGAAACAGGATGCGCCACGAAACGGGTTTGCCGCAACGAAATTTCTCATATCCATTCACTATTAACCGCTCGTTAAGCAACGTCAACCCTTCTCTCTCTCTCTCTCTCTCTCTCTCTCTCTCTCTCTCTCTCTTTCTCGCTACATCTATCAGCGGTTTAGGTTATTTCCCACGAATGAACATATTTTGACGGTACACGAAAAACTGCGTTCCGGTGCAAAATTGAAGCGACGACCTACGATGACGACGATGAAGCGAGTTTGCTTTTGGGGTAGCGATTCAAAAGCGAGAAGAGAACCACGAGCGAAGTTAAAGATGGTGCCCCCTGAAAGATAGCGCAAACTTTCCACAAACGACGTGTGTGCAATACATGCTAGCTTCCTATGGCAAAGGAGCAATTGCAGTGGCGGCAAGAACCGAGCGCATCATTTGCTACTCATTTGCTCGCACAACATACAACTCGCCCATATCATTAGCGAGCACGAAAAGTTACGCCGCTCCGTGTGTTGGTTTAAGTTTGCCGCGCCACTACCCTCCTCGCCCTAGAACCCGTCTTTTTCCATCCCGAATTTTCCCACGGGAGCGTTTGCAGCGTGAAACCGAATATCGGACCGAAGGGAGCGTGCGAGCGAGAGCGGATCTGTAAGACTGCGTTCTTTTACGAACCAGCCCTGTTCCCACACACCGATGGCCATGTCATGCCCGTGACGAGTGGAAAAGAGCACGACCCGTTCGGGCGGGGAAGAACACGCGACACGGGTTTGGTACATTTCCACCGATTGATTTTCTCATTTTCTTTCTGTCTCCTCGTTTTCTTCGGCGCTTCGGAAGGCTTTTCAAACGACCAAAAACGCTTCATCTTACAGTCGATCGATTGATGGAGGCGTGTGGGGAAACGTAACATTATCAGATCGGGTAAGATCTCCGAACGCGATGACAACCATTTGACAGCCAGGCTGCGTAAGCAGATGTTGGAATATGTGAGATTTGTACGATTATTTACGCTTAATTCAAAACAATACGGCTCAAGCGGCTCCTAAAGCAAGACGCGAAAGAAGGAACTGCCTGGGAATCTGACAACGACACCCATTCCCAGCATCGTAAAATCATACTCTCCTTGGGAACGTGTTTATTACCCACGTACAAAATGTGTCTTGTCGATAAAAAAGCATATGCGAGCCTCTGGCAGTAGGCGCGAATTTTTAAACAAAACCACCATGGAACCAGAAGCGTATTGGATGGGGAGGGAGGGACCTGGGGAAGTTATGGTCCACCGGATGTTCGATCACCGTCCAATGTCGCACATACATACACACGGAGCTTGATTAGGTTGAAGGTTGTTCATATTTGCGAAACGGAGAGAGGGATCCATCGTGTGAATGATCGATAATATGCAGTTTCAAATCCAACCGGGGTGGTTCAAGGTGAGTATATGTGATGTTTCGAAAGTTAAACTTTGTTTGCTTAATCGAGATCCTTTCGATTGATCACTCAAACAAATAATTATCACAATTACCAGATCAAAAAAAAACGATGGTTTAACATTCTACCAGACATTGATAATAGTTCTTATGGAAATAAATATCCTAAGCCTAAATTTTACATCGAAAGGCAGTGAAACACTCACCTGCCGAATAGGGGATGCCAGAGAGGTGACGATAGATCCGTCGTGTCGTCGAGCCCGTTTGTCGTACTTCCGACTTCGGCCAAATCATCCGTGTTAAGCAACCGTCTCTGCACGGCGGCCGGATCGAGTAGATGGAGCCCTGGTTTCACCTTCAGTTTCGCCTGCTGGTGCATATTACTACCCGCTCCACCACCCGCATTGCCCGACTGCAACATGTGCTGCTGTTGATGCTGCTGGAGGAAATTGTGCTGTTGTTGGTGCTGCTGCTGCTGTTGTAGGAAGATTTGTTGCTGTAGCTGCTCGTGCTGCTGCGCAGTGTACAGATCCATCCCCGGGATGGCCATCAGGTTTGCGAGCTTGCTGGAGGCACTATTGCTGCCAGTGTTGCCGCCACTGCTACCTCCACCGGTGCCGGAGTGTTTGTGGTGCTGCGGCTGTTTGTCCGGTTGCAGCAGGTTCATCAGCGACTTGCACGTCACGCGAGGTTTTTGCTCTTCCTGGTGATGATGGTGCATCTGTTGCTGCAGGAGCTGTTGTTGCTGTTGCTGCTGGAGATGAAGCTGCTGCAGCTGGGAGTGATGCTGCTGTTGCTGCTGGTGATGATGCTGCTGTTGCTGCTGCTGCTGCTGCTGTTGCTGATGGAGTTGCTCCTTTTGGAGCTTGCGAGCGAGCTGTTGCTGCTGCTCGTGGAACTCCTGGAAGTTGGTGGGAAGATTGAAGAACGAGTTTGCAGCCGCCGAACCGAACATTCCCGCCGCGCCCATGTTCGCCTGATGGTGCTGTAGTTGCTGCTGTTGATGTTGTTGCTGCTGCTGCTGCTGTTGCTGCAGTTTCGCTTTCTGTATTGCCGACAGCTGCTGACGGTGGGAGCTTCCCGAGGAACCGTGCTGTCGTCCACCGGATGCTGCGGCAGCCGCCGCCGCCTGGTTCATGAGATTGGCCATGTTTTTAAAGCCACTCGGACTGAACGACTGCTGCTGCTGCTGGAGCTGGTGGTGTTGTTGTTGTTGCTGCTGCTGCAGCATCGACTGAGCAGTGGTGCGAGAGCTTCCACCGGGTCCGGTTCCACCATACCGGCCGCTCCCTCCACCACCACCACCACCACCACCGTGCGTCATTGTGGGCGGTGTCATATATTGAGGTATCGACAGTGGATTGATCATGCCAGCGGCAGCGGCCGCTGCAGCAGCTGCCGCAGCCGCCTTCTTCTGCTGATTCTGGAACATGTTAGCCGCCGCGGTGACGGCCGCCACCGAACGCTGCTGCTCGAGCGTCTTCGGGCCGATGACGGGCTTACGGTCAACGTGTGCTGCCGCCGCTGCGGCGGCTGCTGCTGCAGCGGCCGCCTTCTTCTGTGCCGCTTCCTGCTGCTTGCGTTGCTGCAGGTTGGCGCTGGTCATCGCTTCCTGCAGCATGGCAAGTTCGAGCTGCCGCTTGTACTCCAACGGGCTGGTCGCACTTGCCGGTGGCATACCGCAAAAGTCCTGGAACCGGGGTCCCATAAACGGTAGCATGTCGGCGAGACTGTTAGCCGCCGCCGTCGAGCCGCCGGTCGCTGCGCCACCAACTGCGGCGGCTGCTGCCGCCGCGACCGTAGCTGCCGATGCCGAACCGCCCGGCAGGTTCATCATCGCTTTCAGCAGGTCCGGTGCAAACTGTCCCATCTGGCCGAGGTAGGGCAACCAGAGCATCTGGTTGAAGGCGGCCGTCGTCGCCGCATCAATATCCCCGGCAAGTCCGGACGCGAGCAGCGAGCTCATCATCGGATTCTGTTTCGCTGCCTGAGCCGTTAGCGTCTGCTTCAGCGTCTCCAGCGGACTGGCTGGTGTGGGCGTGGACGAGGTCGAACTGTGCGTCTTTTTGCTGGCAGCAGCGGCGGCCGCGGCCGCTGCCGCTGCCGCCATCGCCACCGGTGTTGTAGGTGGAGTGGCAACCGTCGCCACCGCCGCCGCCGCATCGAGCGTCGTCTTCGATTTCATCTTCACCAGCTCGTCCTGCGTTTGTAGGATGGTTTCGAGCTGCTGCAGCGAGATCACCAGTATGTCCGGATCTTGCAGGATGTTCGGGAACGCGAACGCTTCCGGCAGCCGCAGCTCGGGACGGGTCGTGAGGAGGAGCGGAATTTCCCGGGCCGGTGACGCTAGCACCGCGTTCAGTCGATCCTTTGGCACAAGTAGCGGGTCCGGTACCTTCCACGCGGGATTACCGACGAGCAGCCGGAGCTGGGTCAGTGGGTCGGGATCATTGCCGGACGTTAGCATTTCGACGAGGCGGGCCGAGTCGTTGAGATTGCTGTAGGCGGCGGCCGCCGCTGCCGCAGCTGCTGCCGCTGTCTGCTGTGTGGAGGGAGTGACTGAAACACCACCCGAACCACCACCACCCACCGCCAATGCATTGATGAGCGAGGCAGCACTCGGGCCGCTGGTAGTTGTGGTCGTTGCCGCCGCCACCGTTGTACTTCGCGCGTCGGAACAAAGCGTCTTACTCGCCGGTCGTTGTTGTTCCGGATCCGTTTTGATGCGCTTTGCTTTCGGTTCACTGGAATCTTCCACCGCCGCTAAACCACCGCCACCGGTTGCCGAAGACGAGGATAACCGTTTCGCTTCCTCCGAGCAGCTTACCGTCGGGCTGGCCGATTTTCGGCACTTGCCAAGATCGAGCGGTTCCTTCTGTTGCGTTCCCGGTTTGGTCGTGGTGGTCGTCGCCACCGAGCTGCTGCTGGTGCTCGTAGCCGTACTCGTAGTGGCACGTTCGGAACTACCTCCACCGCCTCCTCCCGCGCCTGCCGACATTGGACGACCACTTTTCGCAGCCGCCGCAACGGCGGCCGCTGCCTGTGACATCAGCGCCTCGATCACACTCGTAGCCGTCGCAGAGGAGCTGCTACTACTACTACTGCTACTGCTGCTGCTGCTGCTTGAGGAGCTAGAGGCCGAGATGGATTTGGGTTGCAGGAAGAGATCCGGTGACGGTGGGACCGCCGGTAGCCCACTCGGCTGGGGCGACTGTATCGCATCGGAACTGTGCGAAACGGGACGCGGCGACGGTGAAAGACTTCGCTTCCGGCAGCTTAGATCCTTCGGGAGTTCCTCCTGGCACGAGTCGGGCGATATCACTATCGGTGCCTCCTCCGCCGGCAGCTCCTTCGCGGAGGTACTCACCGACGAGGACGATTCACTGTTTGCCGCCTCACTCCGGGGGCCCTCGTTCCGGTTGCTTTCCTTTCCGGTCGCGTTGGAACCGGTCGATTCCGCGGCTCGATTGGCGGTGGCAGTTGCGAAGTAGGAACTGGCATGCTCACTCGCCTCCGTCAAGTCCTTGATCGTGATGGATAGCTCGTCCTCGAGCGTGGTGGTGGAGGAAGATGCCACCGACGAGGTGGTGTTTGTTGTCGTCGTTGTCGCAGCACCCATGGCTGTCGAAATCTTCGGACCGAGCTCGGTCGATGAGTTTTGTCCACTGGTCACTGGAGGAGGTGGCTGCTGCTGCTGGTGCTGCTGAGGTTGCGGTGCAAACGGATTCGGCAGCAGATCATCGTCATCACCAACGTCACCACCATCACCGGTACCGCCACTACTGCCACCAACACCACTGCTACCGAACAGATCTCCCGTCAGACCTTCGATTTCACCCGCCTCATTAAACGACAGACACTTCGGGGAGGTGCTGAGCGATTCGCCCAAGCGCGAGATGATGTCCGCCACCGGTTCCTGCTCGAGCAGCACATCGTCATCGTCGTCGTCGTTGTAATCGTCCGCGATCGTGTAGATCGGATTGCCGCCACCGGATGCCGCCTTCGCGGACGTGGCGGTGCTGGTCGTGCTGGTCGAGGTCGTCACACCGACGTGACCCGCGCTCTCGGCAC
This sequence comes from Anopheles farauti, assembly GCA_000473445.2. Taxonomy (NCBI): domain Eukaryota; kingdom Metazoa; phylum Arthropoda; class Insecta; order Diptera; family Culicidae; genus Anopheles; species Anopheles farauti. The sequence continues at coordinate 4,169,077 of KI915045.1, forward strand.
GGCGCTGCTGTTCCAGCACCAGCGAGTCGAGCAGTTCGGCGGCCCCGGTCATCGTTGTGTCGCCGCAACTCGCCACCGCCGCTGCCGCTGCCGCATTCAGCAGGTCGTCCTCCTCCGTACCGGTGCGCCCCGGTCCACTTGTTCTTCTGTCTACACCTCCCGCTCCCCCTTCCGCTGCTCCACCGGCTGCCTGCAGCTCGCCTGAGATGCCCTCGATCAGATCACCAAACTCCTCGCTCAGATGATGGTGGTGATGGTGCAAATGATGATGATGATGGTGCAAATGGTGGAGTTCTTGTTGTTGTTGTTGCTGCTGCTGCTGCTGCTGCTGTTGCTGCTGCTGGTGGTGCTCCTGAAGATCCGAGTTCTGCTGCTGCAGCGCGAGCTTCGGATCGTCATCGTCGAGCTCACTATCACTACTGATGGTGATGTGCGGTGGATGATGCACTTCCGCGTTGTTCTCGATGCAACCCGACTTCGCCTTGCCCGCCCCATTGCCCACGCCCGCCACCCCGGCGGAAGCGTTGGAGGAGCATTTCGTCGTGGTGGTCGTAGTTCTTGCGTCCGGGCCGATGATGATGGCATCCATCGTAGTAGTAGTTGCCGCCGTCGTCGTCATCGTCGTCGTTCCATCGTCGGGGTTTCGTCGGGTTCCTTTCGCATAATCCTGCTGCTGAGCAGCACGTCCTTGCGATGATGGTGTTGGTGTTCTCGTCAGTTGCTTCTCCTGCTGCTGCTGTTGCTGCTGCTGCTGCTGCTGCTGCTGCTGCTCGAGAACGCACACTTCATCGTCGTCTATCTCGACGACAGTGGCGGTGGCGGAGGCGCCGGAACTGGTTCGCATTGTTGGTGCATCGGCTTCGGCTGCAGCTGCTGCTGCCGCTGCCGCTGCCACCGCAGCAGCTATGGTGGCCGTTAGCGCACTACTACCACCGGCTTCATCGTCCTGGACGTTGTTGATGCTACCACCACCAGTACCGTCGTAGTCGTCGTCGTCGTCGTCGTCGTGTGGTAGTCGCCGTCGTCGTCGTCGTTGTTCCCCAGCTTCCTTTCCGGCAGCACCAACACTAACAACATCGTCGTCGTCGTCGTTGTCGTCGCCTACTGGTAGCGATGGTCTTACCGCCGTGGCATCATCGAACCGAAGTGCATGGTGCAAGTGATGCATGTGATGGTGGTCTACGCCGAAGCTGGACCGAGTAGTACCTTCCACCCCTAGTAGCTGCACATCGTCGTCGTCGTCGTCGTCATCGTCGACTATTTCGTGGTGTTCGTGCAATTGCTGCTGCTGATGATGATGATGATGAGTGAGCCCAAGTTCATCCAGTGCAAGCAGTGCACCGTTCGTTGCTGCCGCTGCCCGGACATTCGCATCCTCCACGTCGTCGTCGTCGTCGTCGACATTCAGGACCAGGCTGCCGAGCGAGGCAACGCCGTTGGACGCATGCGCACCGATTTCACCGCCGGTGCACCGATGTTGCTGCTGCACCGGGATGACGCTTGTTGGTATCTGTGACTCGATGCTCGTTCGGCGAGCTTTCATCTCCGACGTGCTCTTCGCCATCGCAATCGGCCACTCCCGATCGGCGGTCCGTGCCAGTGCTGCCAGCGTCGAACCATGCACATCGACTTCGTCGTAATCATCGAGCGTCGTCACCACGCCAGTGCCGCCGCCTTTGCCACCGTCCAGCGCGTCGTCATCGTCATCATCCAGCTCGAGCAGTTCCAGCTTGTGGTGCAGCTCGCTCGGCTGCTGCCGTTTATGGCTATTGCTTGTGTTCTCGAGCGTACGGCCTTCTCCGCCGCCAATGCTATTACTACTACCACTACCACTATTATTGTTACCGTTACTACCACTAGTATTGCTAGCGTTGCTTCCCAGCAACAGCCTCGGGTAGAAGCCGGTTCCACCGTCTTCTGCCAGCTCGCGTTCGCCCGCGTCCCCATTACCACTAGAATGATTACTAACGCTACTGGTGCTGTTTTTGTTGCCGTTCGTCGAGCTGGTTTCGTTAAAACTACTGATATTATGGTGTCCGACACCGCTGGCAGCACCTGCTCCTGCTACTGCCACTCCTTCGATGCTTCGTCGTCTGCTGGCCTGCAGCTTCTCCTGTAGTTCCTGCAGCTGTCGCTTCTGCTGTTCGTGATAGTTCCGAATCAGCTCCGCTATCGTCTCCTCGCGATCGCGTTCTTCCGCTTCTGCTGCGGAGGCGGCGGCTGCAGCGGCCGCGGCACTTTCCTCCTCCGCCGCCTTTCGTATCCGCTCGTGCTCGTGATACACTTCCATCGAAGTGTCCTGCTGCTCCTGTTTCACACCCAAACTAAACGTAACCTTCCGCTGCCCGGTCGCCACTAGCCGGCTGATGGTGCTGCAGCTCGTACTACTCCGACTTTCTCCACCACCATCCGACGTTCCCTCCGACAGGTGTCGTTTCTTTTTCTTCTTACTTTTCTTGTGCTTGTGATGATGGTGGTGTTTGTTTGATTGGGTTTTAGTGGAAAGTTTGTACTTTGGTGATGACGTGTTGGACGCCGATACGGCGGAACTGCTCCGGCGCTCACCGCCATAGCAGCTCACACCACCATCGCTGGCGGTGTTGCGATACTCATCTTCCTCCTCTTCTTCGCCTTCACACCCACTAACATCGGTGGATCGTGGCGGAAGCAGTGAGAACATGACGGAGGAGCTCGTGTCGGTGCGGGGTATGGCCCGCCAGCTTCCCGGCCCCGTCCGGGTTAATCGTATACGGTTGCGCTTGTCGTAGTCCTCACATCGGACCTCCACGATGCGCGTATCCTCCTGCTTCACAAAGAGGAAGATTGGGTTTACTCTAGGAACTGTGGTGGTGGTGGCGGTGGCGGCGGCGCTCGTTGACGCCATCGTCGCCGTGCACGGAACGCTTGGGGAACGCTCCACCACACTGGCGATCTGCGATGCGACCGACGAGGAACGTACCGACGAACCACCGTTCGACATGGCAGATGACGTACGTGGTTGGGACGACTGCTGGGCCGACTTTGGCGGTCGCTTCGGTGCGGTCGGTGCGGCTGTTGGTGCCGCCGTTGTCGGTGCCGAGGCGCCAGAAATGGCACGTTTCTTCGTCCCACCCGGTGCCGGTGGTGTCGATTTGGTCGGCTTGGGTTTTGGCTTGGGACGTACGCGGGCATTGAAGAAGATCTCCGGCAGACAGAGCGTATCGATGATCCGATCGGTGAACTGTCTCCGCCGGTTGGACTTCCGGTGCTCCTTCGGCTCCAGTGGCTGCGGGAGTGGGTCATCTTTGTAGCCCGATTTTCTTGCTGGATGCTGCGGCACTGTCCGGACCGGCGGCGGCGGGGTCGATTCCACCTGCTCCTGTTTCACTGTTACCGGCGCTGAGTTTGGCTTCGCCGGAACTGACTCCGCCGGAGCTGACTCCGCCAGCATCTCGCTCGCCTCCATTTTAACGATGGCGGCCGGCTGTGACGTCATCGTTTCGCTGAATATCGTCGCATCGGGTAGTTTCGTCTGTTGCTGCTGCTGCTGCTGCTGCTGCTGCTGCTCACTACCGTTTACCCGCCCCGGTGAGGTGGATGAGCAGGACGATGACGTCGACGTGACGTTCCGGCGTCTCAGTATCAGCTTCCCCAGCGGGCAAAACCGAAGCTATTCGAGCCGTTTTCTGTGAGCCAGAGGGAGAAAGCGATATTGAGAGGGAGGGAGAAGCGAACAATTTCCTAGCCGA
>KI915045.1:4180804-4256415 GCA_000473445.2 Anopheles farauti
AGCAACGGCTGAGAAGCGGCTGAGCGAGATCGGGAGACAACTTTTTTCCCCTTCATTTTTTCGTATTTTCGGCTTAGCAATCGTGCCAAACATCGTGCCTAGCACGGTTAAATACTTCCGTCCGAGCAATTTCCGAGCACGGTTAACGGCCATTAACCCAGCTGATTTTGCCTTAACCGTGCTATTTCGCTTCGGTTTTGTTCGTTGGGTCGTGTCCTTCGATTCACTAAATTCCCCTGCAACAACATGCGCAACATAGTGCTGTCCCTGTTCGGCACCGTTGGCGCGATGTTTCTCCACCGTCGTACCAATGTCACTACCATTCACTTCCGGTTTCTCCCACGGGTTCGTGGTGGTGTCTAGTGACGGTGTTTCGAAGCCGGAATCACGATCCGTGTTCGATTCGGGTACACCACCGTCGGACCCGGGCGCGGTACCATCATCCCGCCCGAGTGCGTTTAGGGAACGCAGCACCAGCTCACAGTTGAACTCCTCGGGGCTGACGCAACCGTCATCCTTGTCGTGCGGCGGCTCGACCGGAAGCGTTCCGCCGACTATGTTGTTGTTGTGATTGATGTGCTTCTCGCCGTTCGTAGCCTCACTGGATTTGCCGGCTTGCGATACGGACGAAACTGGACCACCTCCACCACCGGAAATCGGAATAAGATCAGGAAGGGCCGTCGTCGGTGCTGGTGAGGAGCTGACCGTCGTGCCGCCATTGCCGTGAGGAGTAGTAGGCGACGCCGCGTGTGGTAATGTTGGTGGTGGCCCGCAACCGTCGGATGTGCCGTTGAATCCGAGCGATCGCCATTGGGGTGCACTAACCTCGGCACTCATATCCGCGACCGGTGACCATTTCCCGTGTTCCTTTCGCGATTGAACTCACACGCTCATGGCAGGAAAAATAAATGGAACGAATAAACGATTGCACAAAAACGAGCACTATTTCTACTACACCGGACGTTGCCGCACGTACACGCACACACATACGCACGAACACACCAGGTTATGGGACACACTTTTGCGCGCCACACAACAGTAGGCCAGATATGACACTTTTTCAACCTCGCTCTCTCACTTTCTAACACACACCACAAACGAACGCTCTCCCTCTCTTTCTTTCTCTCGCTCTCTCTCTCTCTCGCGCACGTTCTCGCTCTTTCCACTGTCGATCAAATCATTTCTAAATACGCACACAAACGCAGCGAATCAAACACAGCACGCACACATGCACTGACGATGGAGAGCCCGTACACGCACACACCAATCCGCCCTTGTAGACGGAGTACTTGTTTGCAGAATCAGAGAGAGCATCGCAATTCAATTTTCACACGTCAAAATTTTCCTCCTTCATCATTTCCACGCACAGATGCACTTGTTTTCGACATTTGTTGGGCACCCTTTCGCCGAATGCCGCTCACTCACATCGTAGACCGTGCTGGGGTACACGGCAAATGGCACCGAAGCATTGAAATCGTGAATTATTCTCGAGAATTCTATACATTTCAGATACACGGCTCCCGCTACTACCTTACACTATCCACTCCACGATTAGAGGAGGTTTTCCTCCTTTAAGATGCATTTTCACACTTGAACGGAGTAGAAGACTTCATTTTGCAACCCTGTTTTTTCGAATACGTGCAGGATTTTCTCACCATCAACAACAATCACGCAGGGTTGACATCAATACAATTAAAACTTTTCAACTCCTCCAACTTGGGGATACATCACACACTGTGCACTGTGGAATGGAGAAAAAAGATATACCGAATGATTTTGATAACTTTCATACATTTTTTCGTCTTATGCAGCTTCTTCTTCGCGCTGTGGTAAATGGGAGGCCAATTTTTCACGGAATCGATCGAACCCCCTTGATTCTCGTGTGCTTCCTCCACAGAAATATGCTGCTTCCCGTGGGTCCAATTGCTTCCACACTGATTCACGCACACACTCTAGCTGGTTTAATTACAATCAATAAACCACTGCCTCGCTGCCGAAGAGGTTCGCTGCGAGCCTTTAACATTTGGCACGGGACGATTATTTATCCACTGGAACGGATACGCGTGGCCCTACGACGATGTTTTGATTTTTCGGCCAGTGTGGCCCCGTGGAATTCCGTGTCTCACTTGAAGCGCACACAAATCATTGGAACGGCCTCCCAGTCGCTGTACGAGCTGTCAAAATCGTCGTATTTCGATTTTTTTCTTCACCTGCGTGTGCGCTCTCACTCTCGCTCACAAAACATCGCGCGAGAGCGAACGGCGTTTCTCACGGGAAAAAACACACTCACACTATTGCACAAACATGTACGTGACAAAAAAAGAAAACATCGCCTGGCGCAATTAAGCTGCACTTGCCGCTGTCAAAAACTGCGTGTTTGACGGAATGCTCTACCTCTTTCTCACTCTCCCGCTATGTTGTTTGCATGGATCGCGTGCTTGCCCGTGCGACTGTGTGCGTGTTGCACACAGCTTGACAGCCAGGCCGATGCAGACTTGATTAGATTGATTTTGGAACCACACACCAATTTGGGCACGAGGGAAACCAAAAATTGAGCAGCACACATAATACACACTCCTCTCATTAAACCCAGCACCAAAATACCATTAATCCTGCGTTATGATGGCGGCAATCATAAATCACTTTTCACGCGTTTTCCACACGATGTCCACCCGACAAACTGCCATACATCACTCTCGGCTAGATCATTTCAAACTTTCAGGAAACGACTTTTACGATTTCTTGTTTGAATCTTGTTACCAAAGTCTAAAAATGGACCGAAAACATATTGCATTGAAAAGAACTTCAAAAGAGCACTTATTCACGGTACATTTTATCCTCCCTTACGTCTTGTGTCGCTGCTGCACCGTCCCGGTACTCTAATGGCTGTCGGGGTCATTAAAATTAAAGAACCACTGCGGTATGAGTTATTGCCTCATTAGAACGTCGCTGGACATAGCATAAACGAGGGGAGAAGTCCAGCTGAACGCACGCATTACGAAATAGAAGGGGTGTTTTCTTATTGTGTGTTTTTTAATTTCAATTTTAAGAAGCAAAAAAAACTTTTTTATTGCACTCGGAACTTCAAAAAAGACACTATGATCACTGTTTCAAGTACTGCTTAATTTCAACCACTTTTTTGTGAACATCATAACAAGTAGATCGAATTACTATGAACTTTTGGGCATCATTTGCATTAAGGACGTTTCGTCCGATGAGGGTCGAAGGATTCCACCAATTGCTTATTTTTCACCGGGCAGGTGGTTGAGATCGATCACCGCAACAACAACAAAACATTGTAGTACACCGTATTTCCATGAAAACGGCATGCACTATCTCACAGAAAACACACGTACACCATCTCACTTTCATGAGCACGACTTCGGCGTAATTTGTGCGTGTGTTTTTTTACGTTGTTTTGCTTTTTTTTCTGGATCCATTTGCTCACACCCTCTCTTTTCATCGCCGAAGCCATTCATGCGCACACTCTCGAAACGGGTGTGCTAGCTTTCCCTTTCCGACACACTCTTTCTCATTCTTACACGATCCTTCCACCGAGTCGTACTATCATGAAAATCGTTCTACATCACCAAACAAATCATTAGCTGAAGCTGTTTCGACCGAAAACGGCGTTTATTAATAATTTTAGTTAATACTTCTAGCTATTTTCATTTAGGCTTACAGTGCTTCTCATCTTTGAAAACATACACACACTTTTACTTCAAAATAAAATGGTTGATCTAAAGTAGGAAATTTAATTCATTGCACAAACATATTAACAACACATGTATTCCACACAATGCTTCAATGATGATACCTTCTATTGGTCTATTTTATCGGTACGTTCACACAATCGAACCGCAACGCATACACGCGCACACCTGTTCTATTCGTTTTCTTTTTCTTTTCGCCTCTACGTTTAGCGGCTCTCGTTCGCGACCGTCGTATGCTTCCGGCAGGTTGCTGCGATGCGACCACGCGGGATTTCAAATTTCGAATGTTGTGGTTGGTTTTTCTGTGATCCGCGCAAGGGGGTTGATGTTTTCCGCCTGCTCTTGCAAAAACAGGGTTTGTGGCTTTGTTTTTCAGTGGTTTGTACGGTTGTACAACGATACATGCATATGTGAATTGCAAACGAATTAATAACAGAGATGGAGAATAACTTTAACAGTAAAAGGTTTTCTTTTATCATAAAAATAGATTAAGCCATGGCAATATATTAAAAAATGCAGTGAATCAAAAATTTTGAAAAATTTTTGTATCAAAATTGTAATAAAAACTTAAATCTGATTATTGATGACGAAAACACTGTTTGTAATCATAATTTTCTTACAAATAAAAAGTATTTATGAAAGTTCTCAAATCAATCCACTAACCCTGCAATCCATTCTCTCGATAGTCGTGAACGAGATGCAACACCGTATGTATGCATAGCGAAAGAAAGAGAGCAAGTGATGTCATCTCTTGCAATGTATGCGTGTAGCATACATTCGGATAAACTGACCAGCATAGCACACACATTCCTTTAAATTCAGTTGCGTGTATTTCTCTAATTCATCGCATTTCATAGGCAGCAAATGATGGAAGGAGCGAGAAACAAATAGAGTGAGAATATTTTTTTATTTTTCCAATGCTCCCCATGGTTGCATTGAACGTCCAGTAAAATGAAGATTTGCGTGTCCAAGATCAAAGAAAAGCGGCAATAAAGTGATTTGAGGATATTTTAAACTTTTGGTTCTCTCACCAGAGAAAAACATAAGAAAGCAACACGAATTTTAACGGTTTGCCTAATTTTAAGGGGTATGTTTTATACAAATTTTGTTTTGTTTTACAAAATCGATTGTTTTTTTTTGTAAATTTTAGAAAACTTTGCTATAGTTATATTATTGTTCTTTCATTTCTCCTGTAAGAATTCATGACAAAACTTAACATTTTATGTTTTTTTCCAAACTGATGTGCCAGTTTGGATCGAAAAATAATCGAACAGGTTTCATTTACATTAACAACATTCGTTTTATGCAAATGTTTCTATTTCTCATGTGCTGTTTACCGCAAAATATGCTCTGCGTTATGCCCATCTTGTTCCACCGCAATAATCTCCCATGCTATTTGCAATTTGCTAAATGTAAATTTTTAGTACTTCTTTCACACGAAATTTTACTCATCCAAACCATAATTTAAATTCTGTTCATCATTTTCCGGTCACACTCGCACACTGATTTTCCGATGTTTTTTTGCGCAGCCCTACGTTTTTCAGCCCTGCTCCATGCCTGTCGTCTGCTGTCTCTGTCCCATCTCCTGGTACCTTTTATTATGGCACTGTCTCTTTCCCACGTAGGCTCCAGTTGCGTACGATGGAGCACGCGGTGCGTGAGAGCATTTAGTGCGTGGTTACCTTTCCACTCCCAACCGCATTTCACAGTTTTCCCGTCCCTATGGCCAACGATTCCGACCAATTTAGAGCTCCTGCAGCGCGCCAGTGACCTTGACTCGGTCATTCGTCGGATCGGTTCGCCGATTAAAGTGATCAATTTTCTTTCCCACCGTACCTTTCGCTTTTCGCAGCATCCATGGTGCGATGGTACCGGGGCATATTTTTGTCGCGAGAGAAAGTGGCAGCGGGTGGAAACTTCGTTACCGTATGTGGGGCTCGACGGAAATCCCATACCGCAATTGTTAATTTAAGGAGGAAAATTATTTTGCCCACACAAGGGACACATGTCCCACAAGCAACGGGACACGATGTTTTTCCATTACATTGATATACTTTTCGGTGAGTTTGTAAGCAAAATGCTGTAGTCAAATTATTAGTATTTGGCTATTATTAGTACTTTTCAGTAGCCGTTGGGGCTATGGGACCGGAAGCAGTTCTTTCTACTGTCACCTGCAGGAAACATGCATAAAAGAGACGCTTTTGTAGGATGAAAATGAAAAATAAAAACTAGCAAGCAATGAGGGATTTGAATGCCCGTTGCTGCAGTGGCTGCTGGGATGTAGGTCACATGGGAAAGCGATACAAACTCTATCACACACGCACACATGCCTACTGCACACTTTCAGGGGAGGCGGTCCTTTTCATCTGCATCTAACGTTCCGCAATCCGCATCCTCCCTCCGAATTCACGGGGACAAGTGCATTAGGACTGTGTTGTTTGGGAACATTTTCCCCCGTTCTACGCTTCATACTTTTCAACTGACCAACCGGGCAGTCCAGGTGCACCAGGCAAAGCACAAAACAAAAATAAATTACATTTTAATCTCTAAACAGTTCATCCGTCATAGTAAACGGTGCTTGGCTCGGCGAGTATGCCTATCGAAGGCTAAAAAATGGTATAAATAACACAGAAAAAAAACATCAGCTGTGAGTGTGAGTGTGAGTGATCGATATACGATATCGCTCTTTATAAGAAAAATTGTGAAAAAAACTTCCTGTTCGGTTAGATACGGTGGTGTAAAATCGATAAAATTGTGTGTGAGAACTGGTTTAATTTATTCGTTTTGACTTGACTACCTTTTTTCTTCCACAATTTATCCTTTCGTGCTTACAAATTGTTTTTCAATCATATTTGTTGAGAAAATCAATGTACGAATGTAGGATAAATAACTCGCATAGTAAATTATATAAAAATAATGCTGTAAACTACACCCAGCAGTATTTGAGCGAAAGAAACTAGCTAGCAAAAGTGACCTGTGTTTTAAAATTAATCCGTTTCTCTAACCAATACAACCATTGATCGGCCATTGAACAATGGCTTTTCTTTGATTTTCCATTTCACAGAGCTTCGCTTTCCTCCCCGAACAAGGCTAGAGAGAAAACTGCTCGTGGAAACTGGATCGAAAATCGCGCAACGTGTGGATCGAACGTGTGGAGAAAATATTTGCATAAATCCACCCCATCGGCAGCCCCTTTCCCCCGGCATCGGGAACATGTCATTTATGACAGTATATTTCTCCTCTTCCCAACGCGATCGAGTATTTTTTCCCTCGATTCGGTTTCTATTTCACACACTCGCAATAAAAACGAAGAGCACTACAAAACGACCACCCGCAATCGGACAAATTTATCCCCGAATCCTCTCGGTAGGTGGAAATCCTCGGAAGGGATTTGGGCAAAAAGTGGTCCTCGTGGAAAGCGTGGTCGCGTGCTTCGGGTTCTCTTCTCTCGTGGAGTTGTTCTTTTTTTTCAACGACGAATAGATGATGTTGGCAAAATGAGCATATTTCAAACGTGTTTCCGTGCAATGAGAGCCGTGTGCCGAGCAGATTCTCGGAGCTATTACGAGGTACGTGTCACGCTGGACATGCTGGGATGGGTTGGGAAATGGTTTAAGAAACGGTACACCAATCCCCAACCCGTTGCTTTCCGTGAGATGTGTATTGATCTTTAGGGGTAGGTCTCTCGCACCAAACTTCAACACTACTAGCGAGCGCGTGAGTTATTGATTACGAGTTGGTAGATACGGATATTGAGACTTTTTCCTTGGAATAAACGTTTGCACCTGCTTCGGATCGGGTTCGTATAAGAGAAATGAGATTCCAGAACCAAATTATCTTTTGACCAAGCGTACTTAATCGACTCAAGAACAAATGAAACAACACAATCAATTCGGCGACATCACCGAAGCGTTCCGTTCTTGTACGCTAATCCACCGTCATCCACGGTTGTTGGACGCACAATTTGTCCAAACCTGTATCGATCGCAGCGGAGACGACTCTTCTTGGGTTATACCCTGCCGGAAATTCATCCATTTCCGATCGCGCGGTAAAATGGCGGCACCAGAAGCAATCCGAAAGTCTATTTCTCATCAATCGGGATTTGGTGTTAGCTATCACAACCGCCCTGATGGAACACGCGACATCGCTCCGGTTTTGGACGACTTCCGGTTGGCGGCCATTTTGATTTGAGTGTGTGAGGGAGAGAGAAAGCGGTACTAGTAGTACACGTGGTACGGTGAACCTTTCACCTTTTGGAGAGGGCCAACACAACGGGAAGGAAAGAGGAAGGCTACCGCTGTGACGATGATTAATGCTGTCGGAGCAGGAATCGGAATATGCTGCCCGGCGAAAGTTCTGCGCCGTACAAGGAAAGAACCTGGAAACTCGTCCCTGGCCCCGGACACAGTGGAGGTGCTTAAAATTCGTTTCGGGTTCTTTTTTTTTGTTCGTTTTTCCTCCATCCCGTCCCGCGCCCCCTGCTGCCTTCCTTCATCCTGCTCGAATCTTTTAAGCTAGATTTATTTTTGTTTCGTTTGCAAACTCCACAAACGTGTGATGCGACACGGAACGAGTGCAAACTCCGGTGGAAAGGCGTTGTGTTCGTCGGCAACACCCGCAAAAGATTGTGGACGTACACGGTTGCCATTGGTCTTGCCAACGCTCGTCAGCAGTTTTGAGCCTCACTTTTACTCCTCTCGAATGCGTTGTCCGGGGTGAAGTTTTGAACGACGGCGTCAAACTTCAAGCTTCACGAGAACGATAATAAAACGAACGGTTCCGGACAATGGTATGGGGCAGTGGAGGGAGAGAGAGAGAGAGAGAGAGAGAGAGAGAGAGAGCTCAAACGTACGCAAAAGTGCTGCGGCTGCAAAATTAATTAACATCCAACGCCTCTGTTTCAAATCGGATCGTAAATAAGTGAGCGGCAGCGTACTTGTGACGCAGAGTTGCGCTAAAGCCTTTTGTTATAAAACTCCGTTTTTTATCAAATAGATTAGATGCTAGGATTATTTTAAACAATAAACATCGTATGTTAATATCTTATAAAAACTGTGTCTTAAGGAATTGAATACCGAGGATTTCGATCGATTTAGATGATTTAATATGCCTTCCGAAGGAAAACGCATACCACAGCCTACTTGAATTAGTCGACCTCAAGGGTGGATTTGTTCTACGTTTAGCTTTGTAGACCTTTAAAGCGTTCTCTCTAGCTCTGCTTCTTTTTCTTCTTTTCTCTCCCTCTCCCTCTGCCGCATGCCAGTACGAATGGGATGAATACGTAATTATAAGTTAATTTATGCAAAGAATAAATGCACTTATTGCTTGTCCGTAGAAGAGGTCTACCCGGTACGTTCTTTCCAAATCCAACACAGAAGAATCCACCGCTTATTCTTGTGACTCCAGCGCGAGTTTACGTATGCATGTGTGCGTGTGTTTGAGTTTTATAAAGAACGGAGCACACACTCATCCAAACGCTCTATTGCTCTCGGTGCAGTGTGGCAGAATAATGGTAAGCATGAAACGAAGTTGTCCATTAAAAAATAAACCACTCTTGCATGACCTCATTCGCTGCCGAATGGGGAATTTGGTTTGGGAAACAATTGAGATGGCCGAGCAGAGCTGGTGGACAAACCCGAGGGGTGGGGTCAATGGCCGCTCATTGGTGAGATGAGAATGATCCAAACCGTAACGCCGATTGCCAAATTGTTCTATCAGCGGCGAGTTACCATGGCGACGATTCTACTCTGACAGCTGTCACATTGCGCGCGGTGATAATTGCACAATTCCCGATCTTGCGATCACGGGGAATGGCTGGTTGGTTTGGGTAAAGGTGATCGATGGTGATTGTAATGTCGATCTGCGCCTGCGTGCAGGAATGCACACGAAAGATCAACCGGCCCCGGGGATGAGGGATGGGGGACGGCGAACGGGTTGGCTTTGCAATATCGCGGTTGCAGTTGCATCATGACATTTGATGTGCAGCAAGATGGTGTAGTGTTTTTTTTATGTGTTTCTGTTTTTTTTTTTTGGAAACGACCAAGCTGTGGAGTTGGGAGATTCTCGTGCTTTTTGCTTTAACACGCTGTTTCGGCTGGTCGGCTTGCGCTGGGTATGTCTGGCGTGAGATTTATTGCGTTAAATAAATAAGCCTTCGAGATCTGCCTGAACGGCGCACCGGCAAAAGGTTGTGCCATTCCGTTCCGTTGAGCCGTTGTTGGGTAATCGGTTTTGAAGTTTGTGCATGGGGCCATAGGTTATACGTGTGAGAGATGTTGAGCACGATAACTTATCACCGCCGTGTCCTCCAGATCTTCCGTCCAGGCGGAGCGGGAGGTGGACAGTTTACGACTCTTCGGAAGATCTCTTCTCCATCGCGATGACGTACGCAGAAACCGAATGTCCGCAAAAGTTTTAATACGCAAAACAGTCCTTTTTATTGCTGCTCTACAACCCCGCTGCTGGCGTTCAACTATCGATTGAACTATCGTCAGACAGTGACATTTCTTGTTCGAGGGTACATGCTCCATCGGTGTTTTGCATGCAACGCTTCCTGCTTAGCTACGGGACGGGAGCGTCCAGGAGAGACCGATAAGTTGCAAGCGGTTTTTTTTTATATCCAACAATCGCCATTAGTCAGCAACTACTCCTTCTTCGACTTCGTCCACCGTCACCACGACGACCAGAAGAGTTGGCGTCTTTGACGGCCATTAGTAGTGTTCTTTGTCGTCTAGGGCAACGGTGGACTTCTTTCTGAAGTGCTTCTCATTCTTCACTGTGAGAGCATCATAAAAGATACGCGGAGCGCTTTATATTCGAGCCAGCTCAGACCGGACCCAGAATGGAACCGGTGGTGTGATGCTGGTGGAATAATAAATACCGAGATCGGTGGCACTATCCAAAACGAAGACATTACAATTGAGGACAACCGTCCCAGCGAGAGAGAAACGAATGTAGTTGCTTGTAACTGACGTCCTAATTAATGTAAAAGTATTAACAACAATTTGGAATCGATCGATTCGATCGATTGCGAAGTGCAACTTTAGAGGTGTTGGAAATTTTAAAACGTAGAAAAGGGAGCAGCACCTAAGACCTAAGGCCTGGAATTAAGCTTCTGCTCATCAAAACGTTCGGGGATTGATAGCGTAATGAAACTCATTAACACTACGCTGGGGTTCCCATCTTCTCGGGCCGAGTTCAATTCGTACCACACAAAATACGCCAAAGGTTCGTTGAACCAAGGCCACGCTCTGTCGTGGTGTCTCGCTCGCTCCTTTAAAACGCATTAAAATGTAGCAACCCAACTAGGTCACGGCTCGGGCGGTGGTCCACCTTTGCCCTCGTTGCGCCTGTCGCGCTCGGTGTCAGGGAGTTGGTGTTAAAGTTAGGTTTCTTAGGAGCAAAAAAAAAAACTCGCACTCGGTGGTGTCCCGTTTTGCGCTTTATTTTCTGCACCGTGCTGCTGAGCCCGGTAGGCATTGATTTGCGATACAAAATGGCGGACAGTGTCTAGTGGAGGATAGCAAAAGTACGCAGTTTTTTTTACAATTTTCTCATCGGCAAGGATACGTGGCATTGCATTATGACATTTCAAACAGCAGGAAGAACCCGATCGGAATCTAATTCTCATCAGTACGTACTTCACTTCGCAACTTCGAGAACTTTCGAATGCTTTCAGTCATCAGTAAAGGGCCGGGTCGCTGTCTGTATCATGCAGCGCTAATGAGATGCAATGCCCGGTTCACACAGGTTAATGTTGTACTCGAGCTGTTGTACACCTCGAGGCTTCCTGCGTGTATTGGTACGCATGTTACATGTTTGTTCTAATGGATTTATTTATTTATCTGCAAACACTCCACCCTCCCCGCAACGCGCGCGGTTATACGTGTGTTGTATTTGCAAAGAAAACGTGTCGGTTGTGGCGTCGACTCTCCTCTTCCCGCGCGTTCTGTTTATTGATGCAAAACAAAACTTACCGCTCTGCTAATGCACACTTTCCAGCTACCTAGAGCGAAACGGTAGAACATTTTGCGATTAACCTATTGCGTTCTGCTGCGAGTCAATAGTTTCGTAGGTACAGAAAATAGAGAAATAAACATTTATTTATAGTTCATAAAATGGTGCCTCATGATAACCACTTCCTGTCATATATTTTCTTATTCCACAGTTCTGGTTCTATTCGCTATCATAAAAGAAAACAGAAAAAAAACTGGTGAAACCTTTGTACTTTGCACAAGATAATCTCAGTTAAAGTTTCATACCTTAGCGACCACTTAATCAGTAGATTGCGCTTCGTCATTCGTAATAAAAGCTGTACTTCACGTTTTTACGGCCGGAATGTGTTATCGTCTTTACAACAGAATCTCGGTATATTTCCCATTGAAAGGGATTAATGCGGCAGTGGGCTGCAATAATTAGAAACTGGTTTTAGCACATCGAACTACAACACTGGCACTGTGAGCCAGAAGAGTTGATGCTTTTTAAGAAGCTTATTTTGCGACTCGTTTCGGAAGGTGGTACATAGTTCGAGAAGATTCTAAATATCTATTTCGATCCAGAACCATTCGATCGCGGATCGATGTATGTTTCTTCCCATCATTTCTTCCCCAAGTCGTCTTCGTGTGAGTTTTACTTATTTTAATTATAAATTCACAACCACTTCTCCTTAGCGCACAGCTCATTAAAGGCGTTCGTTGGTTCGTCATGGCAACCGGGTATGTGCTGGAGGAATGATATTTATAGATGCCAGTTGCCGGTCGTCTTCGTTTCGGTAGATAACGAGAGACCAAGTGCACACACACACACACACACACATGGATGCTTTAGTTTGCCGTAAACAGCACCACAACCGAGTGCGATAAGCGCTTATCAGCGCCAATCAGCTAATTTAATTATTCATCAAACGATCCCGGGGCTCCGATTACGAATGTACACGCCGACGGAGGAGACGATAGTGGCAGGAAAAGGGTATCGTTAATGAAGTTTTGCGATGGAACTTTCCACCTTAATTGCTGACGTGGTTACACAACGTGCGGGTTAAAGCGACAAGTTTGGAAAACTGACGATTATTGGTAAGAAATGTCTTCCATGTTCGCAGAGTGTACTCTCCATCCATCCGTGGCATGAATAATGACCCCGTCAGCTGCACTATGCTTAACTGATTTCCAATAGCAGCCGAATACTTCTTCTCCGTGGTGTTGGAATGGGATACGAATTTTACACCTGTCATGGCATCGTCTCCACGTAATTTTTTAGCGAGTCACGAAGGCACTTAAAGCGTTAGAAAAAGTCAAAACGGAAATAAAAAAGCAACATCTTACTCTTACCAGTTGACTGCTGGTTTCTCTCTTATATTTTTATATCAATTACAAAAACCTCAACCGAAACCGTAACCGGTGTCTTTAACACCATCGCCTGCGAATGTTCAAGGGAGTTTTGGCGAAACCTTAATCAAAACAATCGAAAATTCCTTTTTGAGGTTATATTTTTTTTAATTTTCCACTCTTTTTTTACGTTTCTCTCTCTTTCCCTTCTTTTCCTCCATTTAATTGCATATGTGTGTGTTTTGTTGCTAGAGAGGTAGGCTAATCCTTCGGTGCTTCCGGTTCACCACGGCATCCATTTTGTTTTTCAGAATTACACTTTGATGTGAATGCCCCATCAAATGACGGTCATTTTGACAGATGGCAAAACCTCCAAGTAGGCTGTTTGAAAGAATATAGCAATGAGCTATGTTACACGTTTCTATCCGGTTTCTTTTATCCAGCGGAAAAAAATATAAAAGTACCGCAAATTGCCCTCGACACTCTGAACGTAGGACGAAGGCGCACTTCATTTATCAAATCGTTCAAACTTTCGTTTCTCGCACTGCTCGCGTCCAAGTGCAACGAGGGTAGATTTCAGCCCGGTGATAGGAGAGTTTCGAGAGATTTGCTCATTACACACAAAAAAAAACCACCATTCCGATCCTGCGCTTGTTAACGGTTACGCTTGCAGTGTGCTGCACTGATATCATCGGGACCTGAAAGACGACTGCACACGTCACACGGTGGGTGGCGTGATGCGCTCGTATCGGGCGGGCGGCCCATCTCCCCACGCAGTGTTGTAAAGTATAACAAGTAATAAAATGCAGAATTATTATTATTTTACATTTCGCTCTGCTCGGTTTGCGGTTGTGTGCTGTCGGTGCGTTTGGTACGTTGGGTTTTTTTTTTGATTATCCTCCGCACGGAACCATTTCGCCGCTCCACCGTGGGGTGTGCTGTTCGGGTTTTTATTAAATTTAATGATTTTTTTATGCGCCCGGCCCTTTTTTGTTTCTATTTGCGAGCGCATGCTTTACGATCTCTCCGAGAGTTTCGCCGTTTTCGACGCTGGTGGTGTAAAGTTTCCGATTACTTTATGATTGATGAATTGGTGCGACTTTTATCTATGTTGCACTGGAGGGAGTGATGTTAGATTGAGATAACAAGGGAGGAAGAGAGGAAGGAAAAGAGAGAGAGAGAGAAAGAGAGGGAGGGAGAGGAATGCCAAATTAAAGCGCGAGGATGGCTATACCATATTTTACGATGAAGCCTGTTTTAATTGTTCCATTCTTGTATTATTGTCTTGTTTTAATTTTCAAATTTACGTTGTTTTTTGTATTACAACTAGATTTCGTACCCGTTTCGGAGCTTTTTTTTACCCAATATTAATTTTATTTGTAACTATTTTTTGTTTTCATCATTTTCTTTTTAATCTCTAGCTTGTTAAATCACGTAAATTAATTCATTTGTCTTTACATTTTTGCATCCGATTTTTCATCACATGATAGTCATGAGTCAGGGCTAATAACCTAATTTACTTTTGAATGCTTAAACTTGCTGGATGCATCTGTAGAAACGCTACTCCCATTTGAACAGGTAAGCACATCTGCCATAGATCTCATGCTTCCATCGTGCTGGCCACGATCACGTGTCCGTCCCTTTTGCGAGAGTAGCGAGACGCGCGGAAGCATCACGGTTTACATTTCCCATCCCCTCGTGCGAGCGGTGGCCGGTCGGTTTCGTCTACTAGACCGCACTAGCAGTAAACAAATGCAAAAAAATGCATTCAAAACCCGCAACCCGGTTGAAACTGGGGATTACAAATTAAAATCAAATGCATGGCGTGGCGGCCAGCGCAAGTTCGGCTTTGGTAAAAATCTTGCTTCCCGGGTTGGTATCATGTGCTGCGGGCACGTGCTCATCCTCTCGGATTGTGCGAGTGGATTGTTACTTTGAAGATATGGAGTATTGAGACTTGGGTCTGGTGATTCTGAACCAAACAACGAATGTATTTATTAAAGGGAAAAAAACTCGGCCCATTCTGTTTTTTCCCATTAATTAAATAATCTTTTCCCACAAAGTGCTCACCGTCTTTCCTTATCCGGGCGTAATTGTTAATGAAATAAGTTAATAAGCTAATGAAATCTAAATGTATCTTCCTAATTAGTACCACGCATGAGATGAGTTTCTCCACCCCGTTCGATGTTCGAGTTCCACATGAAAGTTATTCCAACTGTTTCACCTCAGGCTCGGCCGTGGTTGATTGAAACTTGCGAAGAAGAAGTTTTGAGGATAAGATTCAATCCATCTTTCGAAACTTTAATGTAAAAAATTAATCAGGAATTGATTGATGGTGAGCACGGTGAGCTGTCGTATGTATTAATAATTGGAAGTGTTTCCCATTATATTATAAAACTTAGCTTCTCCCCAGTAGCAACTTTCATTAAATATTTATCATGAAAATTCAGAACAAATTCATGGGAAATTCAATCAAATTCTATCAAATTTTGCTTGTAAGTCGCAGCAACGATTGGCACCGGAAGGTTTTATCATTGTAAATATTTCGACTTGTACTAATTGACAAGTGTTGCTTAACATGTCACCAATGCGCTAAACCTACTATCCACGTCCAGCAGACCAATTTCCGAAGTTTACGTTCAATGGAATAGCAACAGCAACTCGCTATAGCATACATTTCAGGGCTTCATTCATATCGCTCAGGTCTGCTGAGGGAAGGAAGCCGAGTGATGGTTTGATAGACGTTGGGAACGAATGTCAATTATAATATGATCAAATCTCCAGAGCATCGGCCGGTGACGAAAGGACAGCTGTCAATCAATCGACCCGAAAATTTCCCTCACCCCACGCTAGGTTGAAGCATAATCTGTTCATACTGGATTGCGCTCTGACGCGTGGGATTTGGCGCTGCTTATCTGCTGCCGATAAAAGTGTTTATTTCTCACAACGCATGTTTGACTGTACACGAGAGAGTGTCCCGACCGGATCCCGGGGGAAGGGGTGCACGGATTTGCACGGAAGTGCGTTGGAAGAAACTTTTCACGGCACAAGTTTTGGTTTTATAGTTTTCAACCAAAACCGAACGCAGCCTTTCCGGGGAAGGAACAATGGTGGAACAATTGACGTTGGCAAAAAAGATTGCGCTCGGTGCGTGGTGGGTTGATGGGTTGGTCCTGGTCGCATTGGGACATAAATCTCGACACGAACCGGAAACGATCCTGGCTCCTGGCGCCAGTCAGTGCTATTGAGAAGTTATTCTGTTTGTCCAGAGTGCCGCGGTCAACGGTGTGGGATGCAAAAGTGATTCCGGATTTACGGCTCTGTCTCCGGCTCTGTTCGTCAGTTTTATCGCTATTTCGGTGAGGAGACGTCTGGTGAACTCATTAAGGACAAATGGTTTCAATTGCTAGCATTGTGATGGAGCGGAGTTTTTTCTTCTTATTTCACTACACCTTCCCAAAACTTTATTTAAGACCTTTCCTACCGATTGTTATTTGAAGCATATCTATTGCAGAAAAATGAGATCATCCTAAAGCGATGTTTCACCGTGGGTAAGAGAGAAAAAAAACCGGCGTTGCTTGCTAGCACCGGGGCATAATGGTAATACCATTAGCACAAACCGTCCGGCAGATGGTCCCCGGGCCATATTTCTTAGCTGTCATCGATCGATTTTCACCGCCTCGTACCTGCTCTTCCCCCCCCCCCGAGACCGCCGCTTGCTCCAAACATCCGTTTTAGGCGTTCGATTGCGCTGAAACCGGGCGGCATATGGTTATGGCTGTTTGTGTGGGTACGTGTGCGTGTACACCACGCTTTTGATGCCCCAGGAGTTGACCAAGACCGCGGGTACCACCACCACCACTACCTTCGCACCCTGGAAAAAAAACTGCAAACGGTTCAACTCCTTCAATAAATCCAATTAACGTCGATTCCGGTGACTTCATCTGTGAGTAATTGACGCGATGGCTTCCAGCCGTATGTTGGGGAAAAGTCTGAAGTGATGAAGAAAAAGGTCAAATACGGGCACACATTCCCACACACACACACACACATACGCACACGCCCACACCGTGTACAATTTGTTTCGCAGGATAAGCCGGTTCACACCTTCGCGTTTTGTTGGAACGAAAACACAGAACTCGTATGTCGTCCAAACTTAAGGCTAGAAACAAAAGCGTAACCGGTGTACGGTCGTATTAGCAAGCGATAGAAAGAAAGCATTGAGATAGTACGTGCGAAAACACAATCTATATTAGAGCACTCTAATTTTATATTCTTATAATAACCTGAAAAGATCTACGCACGGGTGTTTTTAAATCCTACATCTTAAGTTTATGATTGCGTTGTGGTTGTTTCTCATATTTTGTGCCATCATTCTCACTAAAAGAGACCTCACCGATTCAAAGCATGTCCGCCGATGCGATTGGAATTAGTTCGCAAACGGTAACCCCTCGCTGCTAAAACAAATGTGTGCATGTTTGCAATAAATGTGTTTCGAAACCAGTTGTTTACTTTAAACGTGCACGGCAGCAATCGGCCATTCGTGCGACGAGACGAAAGCGAATCGATGCCAAGAGATACAAAAACTGTTTTGCACGCGTCGGTACGTGCCGGTTGTTTATTTTACCCATTGACAGCCTCCAAACGATGAATTGTTTATACTGGTTGCCTTTCTCCCCGGCACCCACCCCGGGCACTCAAGCCGCACGCGGAATTGTGGAATTGTATTACGACGATGGCTGAACAGTAAAAAGAACTAAGCGGGCCCAGGAAAGTAGTTGTATTTTTGAGATGGATAATTTTGTTTCTTTTTTTTTGCGAGCGAGAAATGATTATTGTGTTGTACTAATATTTGTACCAATATTTGTACTAAATTGTACTAATATGTTCATTCTACCAACGGGTAGAATATTCTACAACCTTGTTCCTTCCTTGTGCGACACGATTTAAATGAATCGTTCGTGAATATGATTACCAGATGTATTTTTCCACCCGCTGCGACATCCAGTTATTACCACGCTCCGGAGTGGTGTCTCTAGTGAAGCGCCACAAGAAACAGGGTACGTTTGGGTCCCCCACTTGGTCCCGATTAAACTTTTCGCTCAATCAACCACACCATTTGGCCGCATCGTGTGCGTACCGCAAATGGATCTATTTGAAGTACGAAGAGCTGAACAGTTCGAGCTGAACGCGCACAAACACACGCTGCCGGAATGTGAAATTTTGAGCTGAATCAATAAATGCGACGTGGCGTATTGTGGCTGTATTTCGGCACCGTATGGTTGTGTGCGTTTTTTTTCTTCATCCACCCGCCGGGCCGGGCTATAAAGTTGATAAAACGTCGTAAAAACCGCTCGCACGCTGGTCTTTTGCCGAGCCGGAAACGATATCGATTAAGTTTGCCGCTGTTTTCCCTTCCCGAGTGCCCGCCGGCGAGCTGAGAATGCCGCTTTCGCCTATTAAAAGATGACCGCTGACTAAACTGGGCGAGGAGGCGGAAAGAGTTTCCACTTCCTTCTTCCTGTCCATTGTCCGCGAAACGCACACATACTCAGATTGTTGGTCATCCCCGACGATTACGTAATCTAATCACTCGAGTGAAAACGCATTAACGGAGTCGAGTTTTCCTTTTTCCCCGTCCACCCATCCATCCTTTCGGCCCGCCAGCCCGGGAGGGGTGTGTTTTGAGCGTCCCTGTTATCTGTTAGCGGAAGCGGAAGGTAAAACGCTACCCATCGCTTGGAAAGTTCCTGCGTGTGTGGGTGCGTGTTTGCTATTTCGTCATCCAGGCGACCGCTGACCGGCGATGTTATGATAAGTGGCATGCAGTTTTAGTCGAATATGCCATCTTGGAGGTGGAGACTTTTGCGAAATAGATTTAGTATGACGCTTTGTACCTTGATGTGGGTAGGCATAAGTAGAAGAACACATTCGGCTCATTCGGTACCATCTGGATTTGAGAAGAAGCTTCCTGTAAGTTTAGTGAAGATCTGAAATCTTCTAATTCTCACCTACTACTTCTACTACTACTTTCCATAACTAGCCGTATTCTCTTTTACACCTGCTTTTATTGTTTGATAGGAATTACTATGAATGTAGAAAAGATCTCTTCTTATAACCTTTAGATATACTTTTAGACCACTCTTAAACAGGTTCGGTAGAAACATTAATCTTTACCATAGTAACCATTCATTTCAAATTGTACCAGGTGACGCATACGATATGTCAAAGTACAAATCTAGTTGTACAAATATCGTTGATAATTTTGATATGCCTATAATTAGGGAAAGATCTTATATCCTTTAAGGTATCATTAAACGATTATGAACCATAATTCCAAACTACACTTTATAGTATACCATGTCTTCAATTCTTGTAGAGCTCAAACAAATAAACATCTCTAACCTGGCCAACCTTTCCGGGTTTCGCAAATTCATCTTGTTCCCACGTCCGCGTACAGGAAATAGAACCCCGGAATAGTCGGAGCGCGTGCAGAAGGTCACCGTTCGGGTCCGGTTTTCGCACAAGATGGTGGCAAACTTCTGCTCACAACCGGCGGAACGCGGGCTGACAGGATGAGATCGATAATTTTAATGTACATTTGCGTATCAGATTGCAAAACTTTCGATCGGTTGGAGGGAATGTATGTGTGTGTGAGTTTTTGTGCTCGTTGAGACCACGCTTGCCTTAATGTGTCATGCTGTCTTGGGGGTTTGGTTGAAAGGTGTCTATTTTTGTACTGCTTTCTCATCTTCCAGCGGGAGTTGAGTGAGAGCCAGCTTCTGGAATGCTCTCGAAGCGAAGCGGTCAAGGGATGAGTTGTTATCGGTGAGAAATTCGACCCCACCGGGAAAGGGTTTCCTCCCCGTAGCTCTGCCCCAGGGTAATTTCCCTATCCGTTCGGTCGCTCGGTGGTGGCAGCGTCCAAGGGAGAGAGACGTAAAAAGTAATTAGATTTGCCCGTGGAAAATTGCTCGTGATTGAGCAGGGTTTTGCTAATTTTCTTTTAATTTTGCAAAATCACGAAACACCATCAAACGTGAGGGTATACGTGTGTTTGTGTGTGTTTGGGCTGTGTCATGAATTTGAGAGATTTCGTTCGAGATACAAAAAAAAACAAAACCACCAGAATGGCATTTAACAAAGGCGAATCGCGCGGAAGAAGAAGAAACAAAAACCGTTTCAGATAGGGAAGGTCAATAACTCAAACCGCACACCGCACACGACCTGATCCGGTCACACCAAAACCGAACACAAACACATCCTCACCCTCGCGCGGCCAATGTCATCACAATGACGAACGAAAATAAATGAACAGCCAAATGCTGTTTGTTGCCGTTTTGCTGCTATCACATCGCACCACAAGTGTTAGGCAGCAGCTCTTGAGGCCGACACCTTGTCCCACAACCCACTTGCACCACCCGCCCACCAGCCCACCAGCCCACTTTTAATCCCAACACCCACTCACCCTCCCCCCACCCATTGGCACGCATTCGTCCGTTTCCTCTTCACGGTACGAGAGTGTATGAGTGTGTATTTTTTTGGTTATTTTTTTATTTGCCATTTGTTGTTGCTGGTTTCCCGGCGACAATTTGCAGTTGATGGCGTATGTACGAAATTTGCCATCGCCGCAAGCGGCATCCTTGAAAATCGATATCCAATTAGATCAATTATCAATTCGCGTGAAGGCATGCAAGTGAAACGGCGGGTGCGAAATATGTGTGTCGTTTGTGGGGACAACAAGAGAAACTCCCTTCTGGAAGAGAGTTTGCTTCATTAAAATAACTCGGTGTAGCACGTTCTATCGGTTGATTTTATCGAACTGCTTAATTTTATTTATATTTTATTAGTACATATTTTAGTGTTTTGTGCGAATAACATAAGCTGGTATAACAAACGCCGGAATCAGATCGGTAAATGATAGATGACAAATAGCGAAGCACAGCGATGGTTAAAATTATAACACCAGTTTCGGAATTTAAAATTCGCTTCATCTGTATTCCCATTATGATAGTAAGGGCGTTTAAGGGAAATAATGTGGTTTCTTTTTCTTACCAAATTGAATTGAGTAATAAATATGATTACTAACAGAGTGGCGACACTGGAAAAGGGCTATAGTAACGTTGAAAGTATTTAGAAATTTAAACAAACAATCTTTTGATGCCTAGATATCACAAAAAATGTGAACTTAAATTACAACATTAGGTAGAGTTTTGATGTATTGTGATTTAAAAATAAAACATGACGACTTCCTATCGATTGCTTAGAAACAGCTGTTAGAACATTTGCCTCCATGGCTCCATATTGAGAATGCTTTTTTCCTCCACTGTTCACGATCCGTGCTGTCACAGTTAGTGTGGTAAAGGAATGAAAAAAAAAAACATAAAAAATCTATCAATTCATTGGCAGGGGAATGTGAAAACCATGCCAAGGGCTACTGTGACCTCGCGGTCGCACCACGTTGATGTTATTATACCGCACACATGGCTGGCGACGGTGCATAGTGCACCGGTGTGAGCGTGTGTTTGTAAATCAGATTAATCGATTTTAAAGCAAACGATCCATGCAAAAGCCTGTCCAATGCGCGTTTCTTCCAATGAGGTGGATCGATTTTCGACACAACCGAACCGGGGGACGAAGCGAGCGGTGGTGATGGGAAGGAGGCGAAGGGTCGTAAAGCTTAACGATAGGTAATTCAAATAAACGTTATAAATTATTTGAAGAACATGATGTTGCATCACTAAAATCTCTTGTTACACAAGCTTAACTCGAGAAATCATGCACTAAAATCCTTAGCTGCTGTTTTAACGAAGGCAACTAAAATATAACCATCGCTGTTTATAGCTCTTGGATTCGAAAGAACAAACTCGCATTGCATACAATCCAATAATCATGGAACGATCGATCTTTATTTCCTGTGGCAGAAAACAGGTATCTAAAATCGAATGAACTTTTTCAAAACTTTGGCTATCACCGTTGATGCTTTGGATCGTCCATTGTGTTCGGCACTGTAGGTAGCTATGGCCTATGCAAGAACGTGAGAACTTACGTTTCGAAAAGCAAAACTACCATCAATCTAATATGGCAACTTTGATGACATTTCGAGACCACACCGCTTCTAACCGAGATGGAGACAAATTCGGTGTTCGGTGAGGCTAGGTGGTGGACTGCGTCATCGCCGTGTGTCGTGTATTTAGTTGGCATTGAGCCACATTTTGCACCGACACATCCACCGATGGCATTAGAAAAGGCAACTCCACGTCACGGCTGCATACGCTTGCAAGATCCAAACGGGGTGGAAAAAAAAAACAAAAACGGAAAACCACCTTCAGCGGCTCAAGATCTCGCGAGCGCGTTGACAGGAGCTCACAGTCAGGGTCGCTTCCTGTTTGCGTGTGATTAGCTTCGTCTGCTCGTTCCCCGTTGCGCTGGTGATAGAGATGCTGAGTTTTGTCATAGGTCAACCGATCGACTTGTGGCGTGTGCTGGCGAGGGCCAGTTTGTTTAGCGCGTGTGAACCTAAGCTCTCGTCCCTTGCTCGTCCGTCACCGTCGTGCGACACCTGCACGCTCTCTGTCAGGCTGTGGCGTTAGTTAATTAATTTTGCAGAATATCACATGGCGCTTGAAGTCGGGAGACGAGACTGACGTGTCACGGTTAGCAGCGCTATCTTGAACATCGTATGGCAGCGTGAGTTATGGATTCCTTCGTGCGCCATTTATTCACGGTGAGCGTAGATTTTCGAGAACGCGACGAAGGCTTGCCGAGGATGCAATAGAACGCAACATTTTATGACATCATGCGTGTCGTACGAATGTGGGGAAATCGTCATTTGATTGATCGATTAGGCGACTGGGAATCCGTGAAAAGAGCTCGTCTTTTAACTACTAGTGCCATTAGCGATGCGGGTTCCCTAATAGTGTCAAGAACCAAATGCGATATTTTGAAGCTATCCCTTTTCAAACCATGAAGAGTAAAAAAGAATCGATTTTCAGTAGTGAATAAAATTTTCGTGCAACAGGAGAGGTAAGAAATGGCATTACACCTTAATGAAAAGGGAAGATATTTCTATTCAGACCTGAATCACACTGGCTAATTTTAATGGTTCAGTAGTTTTTTTTTCCAAATGCAATTAACATTCCAAACATACAGCCGCTCACTCCCTCAGAACGAGTCATAATGAGTGCTATAAAGATTAAAGATTTTCTCCCACCGTCCGCTAGCAACCGCCGCCTAACGACGGCACCGCCTGCCCTCTGCCAACCTTTCTCCAACTCCAAAACTAGGCTAGGGGCATCCGATGTACGAATAGCTTTCGGATAAATTTATCCCCATCAACCGTTACCGTAATTAGAACCATTTCGCCACCAAGCATCACGCACCCCCGGAGGGAAGAAAAATTGTCCAGCACGTGGACCGGGCGAGCGAGTGCTTTGGGGAAATTATATTGAATTAATGGTCGCTCATTAGCGTCACGCCATGCAGCAGCGTTTCGGCGGTGGGTTCGAGCGGTGGGAGAGGAATAGGGACCGGGAACGACCGGGCATTATCCGGGAAAAAATCGGGTTCGTAGGATTGAGCCTAGATTTTGACTCTCATCTATCTCCCGGATACATCGGATACACTGATGCAATTCGGTTTTCGGTGATTTGATCATATTGATAGTAAGAACTGAGTTTCTCACAGAGGTTTGCCGGTTACTTTTTTTTGTTATCAAAAAGATGTGAGTTTTGGGATTTTTTATAGCATAGTTTTTTTTATTATATTTTCTAATAAATGTGAAAATTTGAATGTATCGGTATAAGGTTGGGAAATATATTTAAACATAAAATTGCTTCATTAAAAATTAAAACATTTTAAGTTCTGAAAGGAATTAAAATTTTCCCCGCAAAACTTTCATCCATCTTCACGAGGAATGAAGTTACCAAGAATCCAGTACGCAACACTGGCTCAACACTTAGAGATTTGATCTGTTTCTTTCCTCGCTATCAGATTGTGCGGGATGTAAAGTTTTCTCTGGAATTATCGAAAAAAAACAACCGAATACAAAACCTTACTACCAAGGAAATACGAAAGGAAGATCGATAAAGACTTCCACCGTTTCCCCGTTCGCGCTTTCCATGCCCACAGGTATCGCTTTACGGGTACTTTCCGTGCAAAACTTCTTCGGTCATAAAAAGGCATCTCAACAAAAAAAAGAACATCATGAACGCGCCTTCGCTTGTGTCTAGTGCCACTTTTTACCCCCAAGTCATCGTTTGGTTGTAAAAAAAAGCGCACAATTCAACCCTCTCCCTGTCGGAAATGAAGGTAATTGAACGAACGAGCGGTGGAAGCTTTTCGTGAGGTGGTACGTTTGCGAAAGGGGTGTTGGGTGGAGCACACAAAATATAATTCCTTTTCCACCGGAAATGAAAGGGGTTTTCTGCTTCAGGGGTTGATGAATTTTCCAGCAATTCCATGGAAACGAATCCGGGTGCTTTGGTCACCAACGAGGCCCGAGTGCACGGAGCTGTGACGAGCTTTCAGTGAGCTTTTTAGAAGCTTTACGTCCGAAAGCTCGCCGGGGAAGGAAGGAAATGGTCTGAAAGGGATTCACGCTCCGACAGGAGAATTGTGTTTTATTGATTTAGCAGGGAAGAAGAAGGGCGAGTGAGCAAAATATTAATGGTTTTGAGCATTTCGGAATTAGTAGCAGTATTTTAAACCTCGTTCGGAAAGAATATTATGACGTAAGAGGAGAGAAGCAATAATTCATGATAGAATGCCTTACCCAATTGGTATATGATGTATTTTATTTATCCTAATAACTTTTCGCTAAGAAGAAATCCATAAAAGAAGATTTTTTTTTAATAAGGTTATTGCCATATTGTATATTTGGTTGATGAATCTACATCAATTGGAAAGAAAAACGGGAAATCATTTCACAGCTTTGCTTATTTTTTGTCATAAATTTGTCATTTTTTTATAGTGATCCATCTAGCTTCCGTGCTGGACACAAGAAAGCCCACAATCATCATTCACTAAAAGCCCTAATCCCTGTTCTCCGCACGTACCATCCTTCTTCCTCGACCGGTGCTGATTGCTTCTTGCATTACGAAAGCAATCTCGAGCATGTATGAATGTGTTCGTTAGCGCGTAGCAGCGCAATGGTTGGGTGGAGTGGGACGAAAGGAAAGTGAAAGTAGTGGGAAAAAGAAGTGTTGTTCTTCGATCCGAACATCCGCATCCGCTTGCACATGTTCCTCCCCAAACCACGCGCTTGGGGTAGAACAAATAAAAATAAACGCGGAAAGGAACGGGTCGCCTCAGGGGGGGCGGCCACGAAAACCGAAAAAAAAAACCGGGAACACTCTCATTAAAACGATATCAAATAAGTCTCCTACACGCGTGGTGTGCCTGGGAGTTGGTTGAGTATGTGTGCGAGGGAAAGGACACGCCGGTATCGCATTTCGTGGTACAAAACACGCGGGTGGCGATACCGAAAGCAGATATACGGCATTTGCCCGTCCCGAAAAACGGACGACCGGCAGGATGTCGGAGGCAAGGATACGTTGCGTTCGCATGTAGAATCCGTGTTTAACATGAATGCCCTTCGCAAATGTGCTTTCTCGTACAACGAAGGGATGTGGGTGAGGAGGATCGGTGTGAAATATTTTCGTACAATTGCCTTCCGCCACCGGCAGAGGAAATAGGTGGCAGTGCTTTCTAAAGGTGAGCAGGTGCGTTCTTTCGTGATGAAAATGATTCAAGTGTGTCAAACTTTCGGTAAGCCGGAAGTGTGTGTTTGATGTTTTGTATGCTTAATGCCGTTTTAAATAAATCAAATACTGTAAATTTGATAAAAAATTAAAATAAAATTTAGCAATTGACTCGATTTTCTCTAAACAATTGATTTTACTTTGTGAATTTTGTTGCAAACTTTCTTAAAACAGGTGAAGAGTTTCATGAATGCTCCAAATCTACAAGCAACGATGTTGAAATATGTAGATGCAGATTATAAAGATCAAAATGCTACATCCTAAGATTGAGAAGATTAAAAAAAAGAAATATTTATTTTGTATTTTTATATCTTTAAGCTACTTTTGTTAGACTGTTTGCTTAACAATTCTATCACTTTGTTGCTGGAAAGTTATACAGAATGATTAACGTAGGAAAGCTTTACTCGAGCATAACTAGTAGTTGCAAAAAAGTTAAATTAACGAAAATGTTTATAAGTTTCACAATTTAAAAAATCTAAATTTTGCACGGGATGATCGTTCTAGGGTTCGACACCTTTGCCCTACACACGCCACGCCTAATGCCCGGAGGAATCGGTTGCAGATGTGTTCTTTTCAATAATTTTCATCGCAGACCTTGTCATCATTTATGCTTATGCGTCAGTTTTGCGGTGCTAATTCTGATTTATACACCATTTAATGAAACCACATGGTACGGCGCTACGCAACGGACGTGTTTGTGACGTCATTTGGGGCAAGGCAAACACTGAACAGAAGATTGAGCACGGAGTGTGTGTAGTAGCGATTGAAAGAACATTGCAAACATCTACTGCATCGTGGTCGATAAATTTTCACGACTTCAAACGGTGCTGAACGCTCCAGTAAAGCGCCTGAAAGTATGCAATCACGGTGTGTTGACAAGTCATGCGAGCATGGCCTGCTTGAAAAGTGTCAGTTTAAACCGCGAGCGAGCTTTCGCTTGGGAGTATGAGGCATCTTTCTCGAGGGAATCCCCCTGCTCGCCGGTGAATTTCCAGCGATTAATTGTCATTCCGATTCAGGACCCCCTCGCGATCTTGCCGCTGCACCGGAGATCGTCTCGATGCAAGCCGCAGCTACTCCGCAGCGTGACCTTGTGCGGACAAGCCTCTTCGTTTAACGCACGGAACATGTTTTTCCGATCAGCTTCAGGTGTGTGCGAATGTGTGTGTGGGGTTTGGGTTTACCAACATACGGATGGGGTTTTTCGGTGTTGCGTTTGTTTAGCCAGTCATCCGCAAATAGCAACAAAAACCTGATTTCACCTAAACCCCTCCCCTCGGCCACACGTATCGCGCCGCGAGTGGTAGTGAGCTGGAAGCAGACGGACATAACAAAAGCGAAGCATAGCGCGTGATAGTGTGTGCGGGCGCGCGCGCACAAACCCTGATCTGCACAGGGTTGTCTGAGCTCGCTCACTATCGCAGCACGCAGCTCGTTTTGGGACCTCGAACCGATCGAACCGAGAAGCTGCACGTTGTCAGTTCAGGTGGAGCCGTCAACGCATGCGGAGCGATAGAAACAGCCGAAACGCGCGCACTTCCTTCGCAGTTCCGTTCCGCAATCGTCCGGGGGGAATGGCGTAGGGTGGACTGAGTTTTGTGTTGCCAAAAAAACAAAAGTGTCCCAGTGTGTTGGAAGTTCTCAGTGCGAAAAAGTTCTCCCCGGCAGTCGATTGATCGGTTGGATTTGTGCGCAGCAGCTGTTGGCGGTTGGTGAAATCGAGTTGAAAAGAAATGGCGCCAAAAAGGGCGCTGTACGTGCTGGGCGGTCTGTGGAGTGTGGGTGTGCTGATCCTGCTGCTCAGTTGCGTTGGCCCATCCGAGGCTAACTTCATCACCTACGTGGACGAGTCCGGTGAGAGCGTCCCGGAGGACTACGTGCTCGACACGCACCACCGGCGAAAGAAGGTCCGGCCGCAGGACTACAACGATGCGCTCGATCGATTGATATCGGATGCGTTGAACCAAACGTCGGTCCGTCCGCCGGTGGGCAACGAGACCGAATCGGAAGAGCTGGGCTCCAGTTCGGCCGAACAGAGCGTGGCTTGCATCGGCAATCGTCAGGTGAGACGAGCGCGCTACCACCGTAAAAGGTTTCCGCGACCTTGAACTGTTCTGAAAAACCGACGCGATAAAGCGATCTTCCTACGTGGCTAGTGAAAGGAACCGTTGAGGGGAGAATCTCGGTCGATCGTTGCCACAGCTGAACGGGGAGGAGGGAGCAAATTCGGGAGGTTGTTTGGTTTATCTGCCGAACATTCCGGTGGCCTATTTCAAGGCTTCTTTATCGAGCCCTTCCTATTGGGGAAAAATCGGGCGGGCATATTTACCCCTGGGGGGCAACTGTTTGCTTTTTGTTTCTTTTTCGGGAAAACAGTTGTGCAAATGGTGCCGTTAGATTCGCACCTCGCGAAGGTGTTACGCATTTAGCACTCATCAGGATGGCATTGTAGGCGCTAATTACGCCGACCGGTTCGTTCGTTGTTTCTCGGGGTTTTGTAGTAGGCTCTTTTTTTTTTCTTCCCCTGCGCCCTTTGGGGTGCAAGTCACTTTACGACGATTAACGATCGTATGTTGCTGGAATTGCTGTGACAGGACGTTATGGTGTAGTTTGAATAATTGTTTTAATTGTGGCAGCTAGAATACGACACATGCGCATGCCGGAAACGAAAGCCGTCAAACTTGCCTATGCCTACTACGATTCGCCCGTACGACTGTATATGGTGCACTAGCACGGAACCGCACGATTGCATGCGAAACTGGCAGCGAAACTGGCAGCGGTTTCGAAAATGCTAATGTCGTTGTTTATGACGCTTCGAAAGCCTTTTTTGGGAGATGCTGGACGAAAGCGCTCTAGGCCGAGGTGAAGTCGATCTGACCGGACTACGGAAATATTAGACCACACCACCTCTGGCAATGATTTCAGCGATAAAGGCAGCACGAGGAAACTACTCCATCATACAGATACAATCTTATCTACAGCCGTGCACCGCTCCATCGTTGTGAATAAATCCGCGGCAGTTTTAAAATGCGTACTTGTGATTCGTTCCGTTCCGGAGCATGCCACGGCATCTCGAAACCTTGCGCGCGGTTCGCGGCTGGGCAAGGTTAATAAAATGTAAAGCGGCAATAATCGTGTTTTATTGCGCGAAATAACCTCGCTGCGGGCAGGATTTCTTAACATCGTGTTTTTTTTTTTTCGTGTGTGCGTTGTGTGTTGGGCCTTTGTAGCCGCCGTCTGCCGTGCCGTTGAAGGATCTTACTTTCTACTGCAGCACGTTGCGTGGCCCGACGGAGCGCATCGTGACGCACCGGAAGTAGAGGAGCGCAGGAACGTTTTCGAACGAGTCGGCTGGTGTTTTATTTGAGTTCTCGGTTTTGTTCACGAGCTCGCCAGCGTTCTTCGGTACCGGTTATGATTGGCTGGTGGTCAGAATCTTGCACCAACCGGCTTGTACGTTGGTGGCTACCCCAAAACAGGATCGGGTTTTGAGCGAATAAAAGCGCTCGCAGATGGACGGTCAGCTTGGAATGTTGTGCATGAAAGCTGTATGGTAATAAACATATCGTGATGAAGTTAAAGAAACTCAGCCACAAAGAAACAAAAACTGGTCGTCACAGAGCTCAGATGTCGTGCGGGAATTATTGGGATGATTCTTTGCGATTGGGCACGCGATTCGTTTTGGGTTGCGAATTTCGTTCTACACCTTTTTTCCACGGGTTCATCAAACTTTCGTATCGATGATCCTATCCCAACCTTTTCATCTAGCCCACACACTCTAAACTAGGCTACACAACGGTTATGCTAATCTGGGCCATTAGTAAAATTTACATTTTTAATCGACACATATCCCGTGACAGTTTAGATGCTGCCGAAGAAAGCGAATATTTTACAAAGCATCGAAATAATTCTAGCTCAATATTGTTTATGAATAGAAACTTTATGCGATGCCGCTTAATCCAATGGCGATATACTTGTATTGGTCGGATTATGATTCTTTGCCACGTATAGTGTTGTTAATTAGAATATAATTACTAAGCAAGCTTTTCCATGATATAAGTAATTTGAAGAGTAGGATTTTAAGTCGTTTGGCCTTACGAGTCTTTTTTCGGAAGAAACTTTTATTATAAACATTAAAATCTTCTATGTTGCTAGAAGCAGGAATTAGTCAAACAAAAGTCAATCAAAAATATAAAAGTGCTGCTCATAGCCAAATGATTAATGACTATTAGTATAATGTTGAAAAATAAAAGCTTAAATACTCCATCGACCACTTGGCGGCTACTGAAAATTAGTTCGATCGACGGCAATGTCAGGAGACAGGTGCCGCTTATTTGCAAATTTAAATTTCATTGAATTCTTCCGACACCTTGGCGGGTGGAACAGGTTGATTACATGAAAGCCAGGCGCTGGAAGCACAGAAATTGATGACGCTCAATTTGTCTTGTCAACTGCTCGCTAAATCCTTCACCCATTTCGTTCCCTCTTCTTCCGCAGCCGATGCACATCGAAGCGTTGGACAGGTTGACGGTACGCAAGTGTTGCCCGAAGGGCCAATCGTTTCACCGGCTAAGCATAACCACCTGCCACCCGTTGGATGTGCACGATCACATAAGCCGCTTTACGTTGCTGGCCCGCCAGTTAAACTACTACGGGCCCGGGTGTCACGAGTACGGCCACTACCTGCGCTACAACGCGACGATCGACAAGAGCTGCGTCGGGCAGAGGTATGTGACAGGGCGTTCTCCGGTTTCCTACCGAACCACGATTCCATCACACACCTTGCGTGCGGCTTTTTTCCCTCTCGCCCCAGGTTGATCTTTAACGATCGTGGCACGCAGATGCTGCTGATCCAGAACGGTTCGCTGCTGGTGACGCGCGACGATCAGGTCGAGTTCTACGATGACTTCTGCGTGGAGGAAACGGGCAACATGGTGCTGGTGGCGCACATCTGCGACGAGGAAGGTGATTCCAAGCGGCAGGAGAGTCTGTTTTCCGGCTGGTTGGGCCCGGTGATGCTGACGGTGGCGTTGCTTGCCTCGGTCGTTACCGTGCTGGCGTACGCGTTCGATCGTACGTTGCCCCACTGGTACGGACCACTGATTGCGACCCACGCTGGGTTGTTTACTGGTGCGATTCTGCTCGAACTGCTGCTCGTCGCGCTGCATGAAGGTAAGACACGCAGTAACGTCCTTGCGCATCGTGTACTAGACGCAGTTCCGACGTCCAGAAGCGTTTGTCGGAAGGACTTCGCAGCAACTAGAGCATTACTCGATGGAGCGAGAGTTTAACTGAAATTATCTACAGACTATATACAGTGCAGACTTGTTGGAACATTGGAGAATGCTGTTTTTAGATCAAAACTATGCAAAACATGCAAACACTGTTGTCAGTAGGAATTAAGGCTAGGATGACTAGGATTTGGGCATTGAGTGATCGAGTGAGACTTAATTTGTCTGTCCTAAAAATGATAAAACTACAGCAAGCACAGGCTTGACTGTAAACTCCATGACATACCAAGAACTAAGTTGGAGAAATCCAGAAAAATTCAATCAACAACTAAATTGTTTTCTCCATAGATCACTACCAATTCCTACCACAGAAGGAATTAAGGCTAGGATAACTAGGAATAGGGCATTGATCGAGTGAGACTTAATTTCTGTCCAAAAAATGATAAAACTACAGCAAGTACAGGCTTGACTGTAAACTCCATGACATACCAACTACATTGTCTTCTCCATAGATCACAATCAATTCTTATCCCAGAAGGAATTAAAGCTAGGATAACTAGGACTAGGGCATTGGGTGATCGAAAGAAAGTTAATTTCTGCCCTAAAAATGATAAAACTTCAGCAAGTACAGGCTTGACTACAAACTCCACGACATACCAAAAACCAAATTGGAGAAATCCGGACAAATTCAATCTACTACAACTACATTGTTCTCTCCGTAGATCACTACCGAGCCGTGGTGGATGTGCTGGTCGAGATTTCGTACGCCCTGTTCGTAATCTTCAGCGCGATGCTGTTCTTCTCCTCCGCCACCGGCACAACCAACATCAACTACCGGTTGCTACTGGTAACCGTGTTCTTCATCTCCTCCTGCCTACTGGTTGCCATAATACTGACGTTCTTCTCCGAGCGCGTCTTGCTGATCGCCGTCCTCGTGAGCTTGCTGGTCGCGCTGGTCATCAGCGCGGCGAACGTGTACACTTCCTTCGGGCGAAACCATCTCGGCTTCAACAGCAACGACAACCCGTTCGAGATTATCAACGAGGGCAGCGCGGCGAAGAGGATCCATCAGCGCAAGGAGCTGTAAGTTTTGTAGCACCCAAGTAAGGCTCCACCATTTTAATGCTGCGTTCTTCCAGAACGGTCGTGTCGACGTTCGCCTGCGCCACCCAGATCATCGTCTGGATACCGTACTCGATGGGCAAGTACTCGCTGCTGTCCGTGCTCGCCTGGAACGCGATCATCGTGTCGGTCGTGTTCGTGGGCCTGCGGCGCCGTTCGATCGGTTTGTGTAACATTGGCCAGCGGGTGAAGCTGCACGTTGCGGGACAGCAGGCACCGATCAGCCATCCGTACGCGGACCACCATCCGATGCCTCGCGACACACAAAGCGTCCTCCCGCCGGACGACGATCTCGACAGGGAAAGTGAGCTGCGCGTGGTGTAGGCAACCCCTGGGGGCGGGCTGGTTGCTCGGAATTGGTTGCTTCCCAAGACCTATCTACTAAGGAGACTGCAAAACTGTACATAAAACGCGCGAAACGCTTCCGCTCTCGTGTGTATGTTTGTAGTGAAATTTTGTTTTGTTTGTAAACTCAAGCGCGACTTTTTAACTTAAGACACGAATCTCAAGGCAGACGGACGCGGCCATTAGTCAGTAAAAAAAAAAACAAATCGTCAATTTGTGCGGTTGTCAAATGGGTTTCGTTACCGCAGAGGCGCAAGAACTGGTTGGAAGAAATAAAACAAATTACATCCAAAAGCACAAACGGACACACAAACACACACTAATAAACCGGGTGCCGAAGATGCACAATATTTCTTCTGGAGGAAGCGACTGTTTTCGGGGTGGTAAAAAACCGGTTTATCTCCCAAACCGGCGTTCGGAATTGGTGTCGGTGGCCTTGGCTTTACGGAGCGAAGCTGCACGGCTTTTTCCTCCTGGTATAATGTGTTGTGAAATGAAACGATTCGGGGCAGCATTGCATCGATGGAGCGGCCCCTCTTCGCGTTCAACTCCATTTATCAAAGGTGTTTTCGGACGCCTGGGAGCACGCTTTTTCGGGTGACACATAAAAGAGTGCGCCAAATAAGAGAAGCACAAGTAAAACCTCCTTTCGCTGGCACCGGGCGAAGGTTGTGCTTTTAATTGCGTGGATCGTCGATCGAACAGGTGAACGTTAAAAACTGTCTGATTTATGAGGTTTGCTACATCGGTAAGTAATGCTTCAAATTGCAAGTTTTATCAAGCGCGAACTGTACAGAAAAAAGCGACCATTGAACTTACCCGCAATAATACGAAAGTTCACCTAGAACGTGGTGGATTTTCCATCACAAAGTTGTAGCGATTCCAAAAGTTGTCTCTTTCTTCGTAAGACGCTCAAGGCCAACGGGAAAGGGCCCTCACCTTGTGCGGTAATTTTGCGCATGATTCATCCGATACACCGGCCGCGCGTACTTTCCAGCTTCGGCCGTCGTGCACTTGGCGAGAGCGACACACTGTGGTTTCTCGCATTAAAAAGGTCGAGAGATAGTCGAGCTTACATAGCTGGAGGGAGTGGGGAGTTTAATTGAGAGAGGGATTTTCCGACGAGAATTAAAAGGCGCATGTTGTAGAAGAGCTCAAGTACATCGTTAAAGGCTAGTGGGATAAAGGTTTTTGTTTTTAACAAACTAATAATATGGTGTTTTTTACCAACCAAAATTGTTTAGTACGGAGCGAAAAAACTTGAAAAGCAATCTTTTTGATGAATTGTTCATCATTGCGCCTCAAAGTATGCAATATCGCGTTTATGACAAAATTTGCATGTTCAAATTCGTAAGCTATATTTCCCTCTTCAACCAGCAAAGAATATATAAATTACAACCACCCACTCTTAGCCATATTTAGTACGGAAATTACCAATTACCTTAAAGGGTAAACATATACCAAAACACGTACGTATCCGTTTCATCTGAACTCAACCGTCATACCGTGTTCGCCCTCTACTCGCGCCCTTAAAGATCAACCGTAGAGAACAGGAGGACGGGAACGGTGTGCGCAAGCACGCTGCTTATTTATGCGTAACATGCGTCCACAACATTAACCCGCGCACGGTGGCCACCGGTACCGGTGAACGAAGAGAAACTAAACCCCGGCTCGAAACAAAACCCTCAACCGGAAACGCACCTCTTTCGGGGAGGAAGTGTGCACGCATCCGCCGGGCCCCTCTTTCGGTGGGAAATATTATTGTTTGGTTGGATGCCTTTCCAGCAACGGCAGCAGCAAAGAACAAACGAAAACATTCGAATGAAAATAATAAAAAAAACACACACACAGAGTTACGGACCATTCGGTTTCAGTTCGCTTTTGGCGCACAGCACACAGTTTCGACAGAACCGTCGGTGCGAGTGGTGGTTGCGTGGATGTGTGCGCCATCTTCACGATTAGATAAATCTTATCATCCCACCCCTTTCCGATTAAGGGCCGCGGGAGATACGACCTGCAGTCGTTGCTTTGCAAGTGTCGGTGCGAAGGCCCTTGGTTCCAGGTAGGTTGCGGTGCCAAAAGAAAAAAAAAAGAACTTGTTCCTCCAAAACCGCGACGCTGGAACGCCTGTTCGCTCAGTGCGCAGTGGCAATCGAGCACGGAACGTAATCTCCCGCTGCCGGTATCGAATTCCGCCGCGGTTTGAGGAATTGGAATACATTTCGGAGCGTGTTCGGGAGGGACGGACCACAAACGGAGCGGTCGCAAACTCAGTCCGCACGAGATCCGGAGAGAATCGCGAGAGCCATTTTCGTGCGGTTAAATGAATGGGGTGGTAGGGTACCACCCACCACCACCACCACCATGTGCTCCAGTATCGATATTCGGACGATCATCGAGAACCGGCCGCGGAGATTGAGAGTCGCCGCCTGATCCGGTTAGTAGCTAAGTGAGACACGCGCGATTTCGCTCACAACCGCATCGCGTGTATTGGTGTGCAGGGAGGGAGGGAGGGTATGATGAAGACACCCACTGCTGCTGTCCTCCGGTGTATGCACCACCGATTCGATCGCGTTGACAGTTGCGAGAGCTCGGATCGGAAGCAGGTAAGCGCTGGCTGGAACTTGTCGTCTCTGCTTCGCCTCACCGTAACGGCTACGTGGTAAATAAGGAAGGTGCGGTCTTCCATGTGTGTCGGTGCGCTAGTTGTGTGTTCGTTGCTGAGAAGAAAGTGAGCTGATTATGTAAGGTAGCAAGGGTGCGGGGAGGACACGTTCGTCACCTGGGCGTTTGTTTGAGTCACTCGAGTCGGGGCTGCCGCCGCCCTTGCACACAACACATCTATCCGCCGGCCTTGAGCGTGAAGAACTGCTGGGGCACCCCGTGTCGTGTGAGGAGGCGTTTACAAGCGTTACTTCAGCGATCGGTACCAATTGGCTCGGACACGTGCTAGTGTTGGTGAAGCAAGCGTGACGTTGTGGGCAGAGTACGGAACAGCTGTTCCGCTGTGTGTTTGTTGGGTGCTGGGCTGTTGCTTGCCCCGAACCGGCTAACCAGTGGTTTGATTGTAGTGATTTGATCTTCGCCGTTTACGCCTCGCCAGTCTTGGCTTCAAAGTTTCTTCTCACGTTTGTGTGTAATGCTCCCCAGCGCCATGGGGTCGTACCGGCGTGTGGTACTAGTTTTGATACTGCTGGTACTACGAGCACTCGACGGAAGCTACGCGACGATAGATAATGCCACGGGTGCAGTGCGCGAAAATGCATTACCTAGCGGTGAAGTGCCGACGGTGGCGATTGACCAATCGAGCACGATTGCCACAGCCAACAAAGGTGAGGCGACGACGACCACGACGACGTCACCGATATCTACAACCAGTGTCGCAATCAGCACGATCACTACCACGACCACAACGCTGCCATCGATGGAGGTCAGCTCGATTGAGCCGACTCATCAAGCGGTCGGACCGTCGAGCACCACCGGCTCGACGCACCCCGACGGCGACTTTCCTGCCAACTGCTCGGAATTCAGTGTAAGTATGTCGCTGGCACTGGCCACCTCACCACCCCGGGCCACCATTCCTTAAGGGAGCGGCGATAAGATTAGATCCCACGTTTTGCTTTCATAATGAAACCTTCACGAAGGCGTGTACCTGTGGAAAAGAGGAAACCCGATTCACGAACCGTCCCTAAGTGCGTTTTAACGAGTGATACACGACTCGGGAATTCCGGCCGGCACATCTAGCGGCGCCGTGATAATTCGATTGTACGTTTTTACAAACCATTAGTCGTGCGCGCATGTGTTTGTGTCAGTGCAGGCGGGATCCCTTCTGGACGTGTAATGCCTGTAAGCGCTTCAGGAAGCTACCTAAACTGCATCCGCATTTAGAATTGTGTTTGGGTTAGCGTAGAATTTAAAACCTTATCGTTCGAAGCATTTCGAAGCATTGGTGCGAATGTTTCGAGGACGCGCTCGATCAATTTCGTTACTGGCATGTTATCGAATGGAACGCGAAGGCATAGTTAAAAGATTTAATGTTTGATTGGTGGTGAAGGAATTTCCATTGGAAGAGCAGAATTGGTTGTTTTGATGCGTCACACGTTAGCGTGCAGGGGAACGATCATGGAATGTAGACAGTGAGTCATAGACGGTAGCATATATCGAATTTGGAACTATTCCACCCCAAAATACATATGTACTTACGCGTCATTGCAGTCTAAATAAGCAATCGTTTATTCTTTCTAGTGTATCAATATGCCCGTTTAAATATTTTAACCCACGTGGTTTTGCTTGTAAATACCATCTAGATTAGATACCAACTCATAATTGAATAATAGATTCATTGAAGTTATTACATAAAAAAGGGATCCAGGTTTCATTGTGGTTCTCTTCTTTCGTTCCTTGAGCCCGGCCGTTAGTCCAGATGATGTCATATCAAATGCAAAATTTGTTTATTTATCATAACCTATGTATCATAACCTTTGATAAATTTGTTTATTTTTCGTAACCTGTTTATAACCTATTTATCATAATCGTTGGTAAATTTGTTTAATGTATCATAGCCTACAATTTCCAACAGCTTTCATCTTAAGTTTCATCTCAACACCCTTACCCTCGGCCAGACTTTGCATTCCAATACACTTATGCTCAATTTCGCTCAATTCGTTTGCAGCCATCTCGTGTCCAGCTCGTGTACAGCGAAAAGGCGCGCATCCGGAAATGCTGCCCACCGGGTCAGATGATCCAGCCGCGTCAAAACTCCCAGTACGAGTGTGTCCCGGGCAGCCGGGAACTGCAGATCGAAACGGTGGAGGCCCATTTCTACGGCAACAACGAGTGCATCGAGGTGAGCGGTGAGTCGGTGGTTCTCCCGGTCGAATCGCAGGACCTGTGCGATGGTGAACCGAACGCACTGATGTACAGTGCGGACCAGGGCGATGAGCTGTTTGTGCTCCAGAATGGGTCACTCTTGGTGCTGGAGATCGGTACGCTCGTGTCCGTCTTCGACAGCTACTGCGTGGAGATGACGAGTGACGCGCAGCTGCTGGCGAAGGTGTGCGAAGATGGTCGCACCGAACGGGTCGGGCTGGAGAAGTTCTTTATGCTGTTTGGCACGCTGCTTTCGGTCACGACGCTACTATTCACCGCCCTTTGCTACTCGTTCGTGGAGAAGCTGAAAGGTACGTTCGGGTATCTGGTAGCGTTCCACGCTGGAGCGTTCGCTATCGGAACGATCTTCTTCGGGCTGGCCCGGTGCGGTGGACGTTGCATTAATCCGGCACATGTTGGTAAGTGTTGCTGTCGACGTTTCGTAACCATTTGCGACGCTAATGGCTTTCATGGTCAGGTATTACGGATGTGCTGTCGAACGCACTTCTCGGAAGCTCCTTTTTCGCCTTCTGCCTGATGAATATCTACAACACGATGTACGTGGCGTACTACATACCGAACGGGCTGGAGTTCGAGAACAAGAATAAGCGCGACATGTACGCAGCCCTAGCGGTGATGTACTGCATCACACTGATACCGCTGTTCTTGCTACCGAAGGGTAATGTTTTATGTGACAAAAAAAAACCGAAAACGCAAAGTGAAACTGTCTCTAATCATTTGAAATTACACGCCATTCGTTCTGCTGCAGGTGGGCTGATCTGCGTGGTATTTATC
Source organism: Anopheles farauti (assembly GCA_000473445.2). Taxonomy (NCBI): domain Eukaryota; kingdom Metazoa; phylum Arthropoda; class Insecta; order Diptera; family Culicidae; genus Anopheles; species Anopheles farauti. Next base: position 4,218,964 of record KI915045.1, read on the forward strand.
TCCCTGGGCGTGATCGCGATATCGCAAGCGCTATACACGTACTACAGGAGACGGCTCACGTCCGGTTTCTACCAGAGCATCAACAACAGCGAAACGAAGATTAACCAGAGCCGCCTAAAGGACATAGGTAGCCAGTAAGTTTGGCAGCGCTCACGAGCGATCGTACCGTCGGTAGAATAATACATTCTTTCCCGATCTTCTAGACGACAAACCTGCCTGATGGAAGCACTGTGCGCGCTCGTTGTGTGGATCGTGCTGACGGTGCTAATTCTCACCACAAACCTGGACGGTGCGGCACGCATCTTCGCCTTCTACTGCGTGGTGGGCCAGGGTCTGACGATTGGGACCCTGTACGTCATCGGCCAGCAATGGCGGATCATTCTGCGCGAGTGCTGGAGCAACTCCGGTTCACGTGATTTGCGTGCGGAAGAGAATGATGCCGGCACTGAGCTGAAGCCGCTGGAATCGAACGGTCACTGAGCGTATGCGAACGGAGAACGCCATATTTTACTGCAATCTGTGATCACGGTTGGTCCTGTAGCGTGGCGACGCAACTCGAACGGCAGGAAACGTCGAATGACGAATCGGTAGTTACCAGACTGGACTTGGGGAAGCGACCAACCAGCTTTCCCGGTGACACGTGTGCCAAAAAAAAACAAACAAACAAAGAAAAACTGTGCTAGAAGATGTGCGTTTCCACCGACCACCGTCGAAATGTCCGCACTCTGTTTGTGTGTGTGAGTGTTTTTTTTTAAGTGTAAGGTGCAATATCGCAGTATCGTGCAGTATCGTTTAAGTAGTGTTTCTCAAGTGTAGTCACAGTCACAAAGTATGCGTGCTGGAAGAAGTAGTGGAAGATATAACAGCGTATAACATCAACTTTAAGCGTAACTCAATAATGACACGATGTAAACACGAGCTCCTCGAATGGGCCGAGAGACTTTCATTCGTTTTAGATCGTTGTACATAACATGAGGGAGATTATGTTAAACTATACTTTAAGATGTGCAGCTAGCTGAATAAATCAACCAAAAGTTTCCTTCGAGTTAGCTGTTTTATTTGTTTTTTTTTCTGGATTAAACCAACAATGCCTTGCTCCTGATCTTCACAATACGCCTATAAAACTCATACTCAAACGTCTGCACTGACAAAAGCACTAAACTACTCGTGGGAGCTAACACTCAAGGGTGGAATGATAGTTAGTACGTTATTGTTAATCAATTAAAGTATTGCGCCCAGTTAAACGTTGAATAGTATCGCAATCTAGTTTACTGGTTCAATAAAAAAAAAGATTACGTTACAATATTTACTATGAATGTATGTTTTTCCGCGTTCTGGTTGATAGGTATGGGAATCGATTGCTGGTGGCAAATGGATTAATATTTAACCCCATCGATAAGCAACATTGTGGTTAGTTTCGGTGTGTTCAAAGCCATAAATCGCCGTTGCTCAGTGTGTTTCCAGGAACGGATCACTGTAGGATTTTCTTTGTAATTTAATGATTAGCAACTCATTCGAGCTTGATGCGTGGCTTTGATGGCTTTAGTCTATCTTTGCATCTTTCTTTTAGATACATGTGGCATGCAATGCGATTACCAAGTCAGCGGAAGTTGTTTTAAAACCTTCGCGAATATGATAACATGAATAGCAACACTGTCCACTGTGAACGCTGTGGTAGGAGACCGAATAAATGGAGTGACATCGATAAATTATTGCAAGACTCGGTCACCCCGCGGTCATATCGCGAGTGCGGGCACGTATTCTACCGATATCGGTCCGGCACGCGGAGATGTTCGCCCTTCGACCGTCGCCTCTATCTGCGATCATGCGCAACGACGACCGTGATGGGACACGGGCGTCGCCCGGGAATGCACTCACTTGCGACACGAAAGCATGATGCGCGAGCAATAATACGACGACATGAGAACCGATGCTGGGGGGCTTTGCGCTCGTGAATTGACGACGTGTGCGTGTTTGGCTTTAGTAGATATGATTTTACCGGAAATTCTCCTGCAAAAGCATTGCTGGCTGGTGGCATTATCAGTGAAGGTGCGATAAGCGCCCTGCGTCCTGAAGTATCGGTTCGAACGCACACAGGTAACAAGTGGTAGTTACTGTGGTCGTCGTCGTCTCCACCTTCGCCTTCGCCATTGTTCCACAACTCGGTCAGTTTGCACGTGTCGGTGCTTCGATTTGGACGCGCGCGCGCGCACGCTTCTGCTCATTTCCAACATCTCTTCTACATCTCCCGGTGGAGTCTTTCGAATCATATCGGTTCCAACGAGTGTGTGTGTGTGTGTGTGAGAGAGAGAGAGAGAGGTGCGTGTGTGTGTGTCGAGGATGGTGAGACTCGTGTCAATGGAGGCAAAGTTCAGAATTTCGTAACGTGTGAGGAGCAGGATTTTTTTTTGTTAATACTCATATCTTGATGCGATTTGGGCTTATCAGTGCGTCTCGGTGATGTTTGCCGAAGGTCCGACTGCGCAATCGAACCGGCGGTTATAGTAGATGGGCGGCGTCGGTTCCATTTCGGCGGTGACAGTTGTGCGCGAACCACTCACGTGAAGAACGTTCAGTATGGAAGGTTGGTGGCCCACCTCGAGGACCGTTTGGCCGTTGGCCGTCGTGTTGGTCGTTGCGTGCGGTGTGATACTTGGGCCGGGTGTAGCAAATGCGTACGAATCCAGTGGACGAGGTGAGTCCACGTACGAAGAGTACGACGACGAGAGTCCGTACCGGCGGCCGTACGAACTGCCGGACGAAGAGTTCGAGAGTCTGGAGGATTTTGACAGCGGCCCGTACGAGGAAGTGCTCGATCCCATCACTGACGATGACATTTTTTACTCAGGATACGAATATGAAGAGCCAGCGTTGGCGGAAAACTATGACGATAATGGTGGTGATGGATCGCCGGACAGTTCCGCTGCCGTAACTGTCCGGCAGCAAGAAGCAATCCCGGCCGGTACCGAAGTTAACAATGATGAGTCGCGAACCGGCGATTCGGAGCAGCCGCTGGACGCTGAACCAACTTGGCCGCACCCAGCGCATGATAATGGAACGATGATGCCATTGACTACCCTATCGTCCGAGGACGGATTGAGCTGCAGTGGCCGTGAGGTAGGTGCCAAATATCGCAAATACAGCGCTCGCCCTGATATTGCGTCATTTACGTCGGAATAGGCATGTATGGAAATTAGCCACATTAGAAGGGTGGGCGAGTGGGAGGGGGGGGCGAATGGTGGGGTAGGGGAGCTTTGATAGATAAACGGTAAGACCTACCTAAAAACCGTTCAGCACGGTTTGGGTTGATTTCAGCGCTATGCAGCTAACTAATGATTCGCTTTTGCTTGCTCATGTTCAAAATTCGGCCGATGAACTTATGCTTCTTTAGGTTAACTCCTTAACCTCTCAGTTCTTTCAGTTCTAGTTGTCAATTTCTAGGCAATCAGTAATTTGTTGTTGAACATTTAAAAAAAAACTATTACTACATGCAAAACTCTGCAAGTGACAATTACACCGATGTTAAGAAGAGTTCTCCTACAAATCCGGAGTGCAAGAAGGTGTCCGATCATCGCCTACTAAGGTGATAACCGTGAAATGAAAACGCAAGACCTACCTGGATCAGCGACCTCAAACGAGAAGTAGACGATGGTTTATGATAGAAAACATTTTGAAGCCAAAACCATTCTATGTCGACCGTATCAAGAACTTTTATCTTGTTTTTTCCACGTTGAGCACAGGTTCGCTAAAATATATAGCTATAATTTTACGATTTCAATATAATCATTATCTCGAGTAACACCTCGCCAATAAAAACCACCACTTAATCGTGTAAAATACAACCCTGGTTGAAGCATAGCAACTAGCGCGAGCTATATCTCACGGCTCACTAGTTCGCGTCGGTTTATCTCGTTGCAGAAACTACCGATTCAACCGACGTTTGTTAGCCGGGAAGTGAGCGTCATACGCAAGTGTTGCCCACGGGGTGAGAGTTTGTCGATCGAACACACGAAGTACGTGTCGTGCCAGAAGAACAATCTGAGCGTCACAATGCCCCGCGCGATAAAGGCCCAGTTTTACCGGGACTGCATCGAAGATCTCGAGGAGGAAGTTGCGCTAGCGGTGAAGTACGGCAGCCCTTGCCCGATCGAGGGCAATTTGGTGGGCTTCGGCGCGCGTATGAACGATACGCTGTACGTGATCCAGAACGGTTCCCTGCTGGTGATCTACGACCAGATGGTGGAGTACGATGTGTACGATGCGTACTGTCTCGATCACGATCGGACGGATGGGTCGCTGATCGGTTACGTGTGTCCGTCGCAGGTGCGCGTGATGGCGGACGTGGTCAAGGGTCAGCTGTTTATGTTCGCGGTGACACTCGCGCTGGCCGTACCGGGGCTGCTCGTAACCGCCGCCCTCTACATGACCATACCGAATCTGCACAATCTGCACGGGCGGGCGCTCGCGATGAACTGCGTCAACTTTGCCGTCGCCCTGCTGCTGGAGTGCTGGTTCCAGTTTCGGAACGGCGGTAAGCGCATGCTGGTCGAGGACATGGTGCTGGAGAACTACGCGGAGTACTTCATACTGGCGACGTTCTTCTGGCTGCTGGTCAACTGTGGTAATCACTGCTTCCACGCCTGGTAAGAGACATGCGGCCGTTTACGCTTCGCCGACATCCCGCGGCATATATGACAAATAGTCTCCATTTGTTTCGGTTTTCTGCACCAACAGCTACAGTGTACCGCGCGGGGCGAAATTTGACAAGAAGGAAGAAAACGTACGTTTTGCGCTGTATGCGGTCGTGGCGCAGCTTATTCCGCTACTGATCATCATATCGTACTCCACCACACCGTCAGGTGAGCTAGCTGGCGAAGGGAGCCCTTTCCTACAACGTCACCAACTCGTTCCGCATCGTTCCAGGGTTGCCTGCGTTCAAGCACTATCTCTTCATACCGATTGGTGTGACGCTCGTTTTGGGTCTGGTATGCCTCATCACGACCGGTGCCAATCTGAGCAATCTGAAGAAATGTTTCTACGATCGGGAAACGATCCGCACTCGGCTACTGTGCGCAGGCAAGCAGGAAGAGCTCAAAGAGTACCCCCCAATACGGAAGGGGAAAATAAACAAAGTGATTTACATGTAAGTCGTGCCCCAACGGCAACGGGCAAACCGGGTGTGAAACCGTACAGCTCTCACGCAAAAAAGGGCTATCGCTTCTTGCAGGTTCAAGTACACCGTACCGCTGTTTTGCGTGATGGCCTTCGTCTGGACCATTATGGCCGTCACCTACTACGCCACGCACGAGCTGCCCATCTTCTACGACATTCTGTTCGCGTTTCAGGGCATTCTAATGTTCGTCGTCTTCGTCTGCATGCCGCGCCCGTGGCACACGATCCGGAGCTGGTTTACATCGAACAACTACTGCACGTCCGTATTCCGTCCACCTGCGGTCAACGAATCGGAATGCAAGAAAGTGCAGGTCGGAGTGTCGGCAGGGGTGCCCGTAGCGCTATCGCGTAGCGTCTCGTACAACGCGCCCCCGTTGCTACCGTGCGAGACGACGGTGAGCAAAAAGCGTAGCCTGAATCCTTTCACCTACCTTGAGGACGATTAATACTTAAGCGATAAATCGTTCGCGTATTCTAACGAATGACGAAAATCATGACCGCACCAAGCGTTGCATCTCGTTCGAATGAATGTGGCTAGATAAAGCGTCGAATATGTTTGTGTAGTTAGCGAGCTAGCTTTAAGAATACGGTTGTTTACACGTACGACCGATCGTATCGTTCTGTATACGTACAGCGCAAGGTGCTTCATCGCTTCAAGGTATTTGCTAGATGCTTGCCGTTTTCAACCCCCAAAAAAAAAGGCAAACAAACAGGTGGCACACATAGATACAGGAAAACAAAATCTGATGAACATTTTTTCCAAATTTTCAAGGCATCTCAATTTGGCACACTCTTAGGTCACAGATAAGCAGATGGGTTAGGAAAGTTGCTACATTAGCATGTTTTGTGTGTTGAAGATATAACGCAGGATAATCTTACCTAAGCTTTTCATTGTGTAACCTAGCACCTTCCATTAATCAACTAAAATTGATAATGGGACTAATCAGCCTACATTCAGTTGCAGAATAGTTGTATGATAAGATAACTTTCCACACGGGAAATTTATCCAAGTTCTGCAGAAGAGATTAACCCAATTTGAAACGAACCAGATTTATCATATTTTTTTTTATTGGTCGTTCGTTTATGCGCAGGGAAAAACGGTGTCTATGTGTAGTTGCTGATGTAACAAGACCACAAACAAACGTAACACTGTAGCTTGTAAGACCAAAACACGTCTAGCGTTCTAGCGCTTGCAATTGGCATAAATGGCTCGTGTACTCCAGCTACCAGCTTGTAGATTTATCTTTTAATTATGAAGTTTTTTTTTCTCGTCTATGTAACTACTAGCATCAGCAAATCTCAGTGCGTGCAAGGGATTGTGGTGCGTGAACAATCTTTAAAATATACAGTATACATATAAACGCACTAACCAGAACAGAGCAAAACGAAAATAAAAAACATCCCAAATAAAAACAGAAACTAACACCGGTTTTAAAACTGGCAACTATATACATCGAGCTGTCGATACACAGTGATTAAAACCATACGTAACAAACACTTATAAAACAATAAAACAACGGAATTCTGGTAAAGCTGTCGTCCGGAAGGGAAATGTGCCATTGAGTTACTATAAAATCCCCCTGTATTACTCCATCGGAGAGCTAACAGAAGAACCGGAGAGTAAGAGAGCGAGTGCCAAGGACTATCAGTGTGTAATTAACTGCCGTTCGGCTATTACTTTGGAACGTTATCAAAGCACTTCACATGCCAATTCACAAGCAACTAGGATGATGATAGCGAGTAGTTAGGATGGGTACTGCGAATGTGGTTCGTTACCTGCGTTCGACAACTATTATAGCTAAGCTAATCCGATAAGGCCTCTCACCTTCTTCGCACGCACCGCACATGGCATGTCTGTCCGAGAAAGGTACTGAATTGTTTTTTGTTTTTTTTTTTAAGTGAATTGTTTGCATTTCTATGCCGCATGGCCTTCTTGCGCATAACGTCATTATCACACCTGGGATGCTAGAATTTGATGGCTGGAAGAAAGTTGCGTTCTGATCGAAACGATCCAGAACGAGGCGTGCACAGGGATTTACAAGAGAAAGTGAACCACATCCAAACGAACGGTTTCCGATCGTCAACGGGATAAATAAAAATGTTTCTTATCAAAGTTATGCTCGCATGATTTCAAATGTGTACACCTATTTGCTGAACCTGGTTTAAAGGTGCACCTTAGTTAAGCACGGATTGGCAAATGCTACAGTAGGAGGCAAGCTTACGATCGGAAACCCTCTTCCGAGCGGTTTCTGTACAGCAGCTATAGATTTTTCTTGAAGCCGATATTATTGTTTAGCATGTCGGTTGGAGCAGGTTCGCGCTATTACTACTATAAAACCGATGTTCCTCCCTAACCCTCCGAAATGAATTTGGTTTTGGTTTCCCTACGCTCCGCCTACGTTGCATGGCGGCAGGAGATGATGGCAGCCGCTGCGCTAGTACCGCTTGGTGGGCCGCGATCAATCGATCTCGTCGAACGACGGTGACGGGCAGCGTTTTTCAACCGCAAACGGCGGACTGATACCGACCAGCCCGGTAACGCCGCGTGTGCCGGTGCTCTGGAAGTAGAGCAGCTGGTAGCGCGTTCCAAGCGGCAGACTTACGTTCTCCGAGAACGTAAGCTGAACCGTGCGTGTGTTCTGCAGATGTTGTAGCTGCTGCTCGTTCAGCTGGTGCTGCTTGTCCTTGTACGTTTCGGTGTACTCGTACGCTAGGTACTCGCTCAGGCTAGTGAAGTTCTCCTGCCAACGACAAGCGGAAATTAGTGACCGGTGAGCGTAGATCCATGGAACTCGGTTAGCAACACAACTCACCCGATAGATGCCGATCCAGTCGGCGTTGCTTTCCTCGAACCCGTTCGGAATGACGTACTCGATGGTGTTCGGTTCCCCAACCAGCCAGAGCTCGATCTCCTTGAATGTGATCGTGCGCTCGGTCGTGTCCTCGTACACCTGCCCGTAGTCGGTGAGATCCGCGACGAGATCGTCGAACGAATGAACATCAGAATTAGCGGCCATCGCAAGCTTATAGCTAAGCCGATTGTTGCGCTCGTTCCGGAAGTGTTCCACGTGTTGACGCGATTTGCGATTAATCTGAGAGCGTGCATGTACGTATGTGTGTGTGTGTGTGTTTTGGAGCCCGAGAGCACATTTTTCACCCATCCCATATTTGGTTTCGACACAGAGGCAGGCAGAAACATCCCACAACGAAGCGACCGGTTAGTTTCGTGCAGTTTGGTTCATGGTGGTGCAGATAGTATGAGCGGTTGCAGTTAGAAGAAACATTGCGGTTGTAAAAGCGAAAAAGAAAGAAAGAAAAATGAAACTTTAACCATAAAGTAAGCAAAAACCATACAAAGCGGAAAAAGCAAGCAAACGTTGGAATAAAAATGGAAATGGTACTAGGAGAAACCAAATAAATACTTATAGTTACAAAAAAAGTTACTAAAATGAATTACTAAAAACATAAAGCAAAACAAACTAGTAGTATTAAAGAGAAGAGTATAGCAATATTAAATATAATGTTAGTAAGGAAGGTTAATAAATCGATTGAATAAAATGAGGAGAAACAAGTATTCATCGTCCCATGCTCATCGGTTTATACTTTAATTTCGTCGCACAGTAAGCAACTTTAGCAAAATTTTAATAAATTTTAAATCATTCGACGATTTAGCTGGTTTAACGGAGGATTTTTTAAAATAAATTTTGACAAATATTATGGCCAATGTACATTTACTTCGGGACGATTACAGAGAAAAGAGCGTTAAGTGCTACATACGATCATACGATTGCCAGTGAAAGCTACCATATTACCCAAACCAACTATAATACATGAAAGCGATAATTTACACATGTACACGGAAAGACGAGGTTAGGTCGCACACTGTCTTCCTCTTTCCCGGGTGGCAGACGTCGCGACTCGAACTCACCCTGGCACCACTGGATGCGTCCGCCACCACATTGTGCAGCGCCGCGGGACGTCTTTTCTTACGCCGTATCGTCTTAAGCTTCCGGCTAGCCGCTGTGGCGGTGGTGGTGGTGGTGATGGGAGCGTACAGATTGCCATTCTCGTCTTGCCCATCAGCCCCGAGCGAACACTGCACTCGTGGCGCAAGATTGCATGATAACACCGGACGGTTTAGAGGGGAAACACCATGAGCGCAAAAAGCACCAACAACACACGGGTTAAAAGCACATAAAATGTAGAGGAAGGAATAGTGATTAGATTTCCCTGCTTGATTTATCCCGGACTCGGGTATGGATTCAGCCACGGGGAGGAAATTGAATTTCCATGCTCTCGTTGGTTGTGTCTGATTCGAGCTTACACACGCACACATACACACATACACGCGGATACACATGAGTTCAGAAATAGCACGAACTTCTATATACAGCGTGGAACACATCCGGGGGAGGCTTAAAAATGGGGTAAGAAAAGAAACCCAGCTGTCCTGATCCCTCGAACAAACGTACCTTCAGCGTGAACTCACTGGTGACTGGCTTGTGATCGCTAATATTGTAACTCGGATGACTTTTGTACGACGTCTGCTCCACCGACAGCCGCACGTTCCGGTAGTTGTTCTCATTCACCGCGTACAGTATCCGATCCGTCCAGGCGGGTCTTCGTCTGCAAAGGGAAGCAGGTTGAGTTAAACGGCTCTGGCAACGATAAAATGCTGTCCTTACTTCATATCGTAATCATTACTGCCGTGCTCGAACTTGAACGTTGGCGGGAACTGGGGTAACCGTTCCTGCAGCCGACTGAAAGCACGTCCTTCGCGTCTCACTAGCAGCAGCTGGTCCTTCTCGATCAGCTGCTTCAGCTCGTCCCGGGCCACAGCCGCCCGGATCTCGTCGGCCGAGGTGGTCGCTTCGCCCGTCAGCCGGAAGTTTAAATCTCCGAACCAAAACACATAGCTAGAGGAGAAGAAAGGAGTGTCAAATCAAAGCCTCCGAGCAAGGTGTCCTCCCGTGCCGCCTACTCATGATCGAAGATGGTCTCCTTCGCCTTGACGTGGAACTTTTGCTCCTGCACGATCCGCTCGTAGTCATTGATACGCTCCTCCAGCATGTGATCGTGGGCGGCCAGATGAGCGTTCACCAGACAGATCGAACTTCCGTACAGGTTCAGACGTATGCTGACGGCACCCTTGTTACCCTACGGTTTGAAGAAAAAAACGCAAACGCAAATTAGTCCTCGCACGGTGAGTGCATACATCGTATGAACAGAACCATCATCGCATACCCATATTCCACCCAGTCCGGTTCGGGTGTACTCCGTCTCGACCTGCCGCAAATGCAGCAGATGTTTCCGGCGCGCAAACACCGACAGCAGCAGTCCCTGCATCTGTTCCGTCTTGATCACGACGTAGTCGCGCTCCTTGAGCACCTCCTTGAACTTCTGCGTCCACAGATCATCTTTGAACAGATTGTACAGTGTGTTCTGGGGCTGTGCGTTTACCTCTTGCAGGCTAGCGGGACACAAAACGAACGGGACGATTGTTAGCATTGAAATAGGATGATCGTATGAACTTTGCGAAGATACCGACCCGACCACGAACACGTCCGGCAGATGTGTGTCCTGCTCCGGTCGATTCTCCAGCCCAAGCAGCTTGTTGAGGGAGATGTTTTCCGGGAACTTGGTGCTGACATTCCAAGTTACGATGTAGATTCTGAGGGCGAGCGGAAGAAAGCGTACGAGACTGAAGGTGTTAACGATGGCGAGGAAATGATGGATTGCACGATCAACAGTAGGGTTCTAACTACTTGTTTTGGGGTTAGTTCGGTCGGTAGTTGAGGAACATAAACCACAAAACTGTTACTTTCAACATTTTGTTTTGGTTGGGAAAGCTCAAGATTCGTAGTCGAAGACTTCACAGTAAATAAAAACTAGTTATCATTAGAAGATCTTCATCAAACATCACGCTGGCATTGAAGTGGGAAGTCATGGATAGCAACCTATTAAAAACCCTATATTCAACAGCAGACTTGGCACCTCCGTAAAACACTCACTGTTATTCACCTTCCATTTTGGACAGCCGTAAAAGCTGCTTGCATAAAGTGAATTAATGTGCGTACGAAGGCATTGCGTGTGCAGCAGTAACGAGTGTGCCCATTTCCTACATCAATTCGTACATCCCAGCGCACGATAATCGCGGATAACAACCACGATCGTGCAGGTCGAGTGTCTGACGTCGTTCGCCGGAGGTTATATGACTTTGCTTTTGATTGGGATTTTGATTGTTTGAATCCTTATAGTTGTTGTCATGGTTTCAAAAACATTTTTAAGGAGGAAAGAAATGTTCTTTCCTTCTAGTTTAAAAGAATGGATATTCAAAGACAAAATACTGAGCTCGAGAAAGGGACTCAAACGGGCTAGGTTATTTCCCCATCGAGTTACCTGCACGCATTGTACGCCCGATGGTCCTGCTTCACGGGGTAGGACTTCCGGCGCCGTTTTGACGACTTTCGTCCAAACATATCCGCGTCACACTGGCGTGACTTCGTGGGACGTTTCTAGCAAATAATATCTCACTTGATCATTCGGTTGCACACAGCACAAACAACACTAGCACCACAGCAAAACACAACCGATCGTATCGAGGGCAAGGTCTGCGGCGCTAGTCGGTCAGATCGTTTACACTTTTTCTTTTCGCGGGCTTCGTTTCCAAATTTCTCTCTCACTGGCCACACTCCCCGGCTTACGGACACGGACGCTCTTACGGTCTACACGTGCTCAGTACCGATCTGCTACTGATCGTACGTATCGTCGTGCGTCCGTTCAGCAATCGGCCTCAACGGGTGCAGAGCGTTTGGAGGCTCCAAATCCACCAACCGATCGGTCAGTCAGTCAGCTGTTCAGCGTTCGCGGTGGCGAGAAACACAACCACGCGGAACAACAGTACACGGCCGGAGCACGAAAACCGACCGTAACACTTCGGAATCGTGCACGCTTCGCTTTTTCCCGCCACGCACCCGCGGCCCCGACCGGTGTGGCGGAATTGACCGATAAAACAGTGGCGCATGGCGCCCACTTTTTCCGCATGCACTTTTGCTCGCGCCCCGTGAAGAAAACGGGGACGGCACGGGAGCCTTTTTTCCGTGTGCGGTGCTAAAAGGAGAGGGAAAACCGACGCGCACACACGCAACGGCAAACAACGGCCCGTACGATGTCATTATTAGCATTTGTTTTTCAAGAAGCTGGAAGGTGCGGGAGAGTGTGTGCGGCTTCTAATGCGCCACGATGATGGGTGGGCCGTGAGTGGAGTGAAAAGCATAGAAGGAGCATAGGTTTCTGTGTACCCAAAGTCTAGACATAAAATCTATTGAATTTTTTAATCATTCAATTGCTGTGCGGTACGAAGATAAACTGTCCGTTTGTCCGTAAATAAAGCATTGCAAAAGAGCAAACTATAAAATTTCTGGAGTGATTTCGAAGGTATGCAGTCAGCGTGAAGGAATGCAATCTTATTTGCATGATAAGCACCAAAGAACATGTATTTTTTCGCAACATCAACCGATCGATTATCGATAAGCGGATAAAACTTTATCATTAATCGTAAATTTACAACAACAATAAAATAGACCCATGGCTTGAATTCTCATCATGCTTCCAAATAAAAATAAACCAAGGTATACAATATTCAAAAAATAATTAACATTAAAATAGAGCGCTCAGTTAAATTAAGCTTGGCAATATAACAAAGTTCAGTTGTAAAAGTTGCGTAATATTAACTATGTTCGTACAGGGAAGGTTGCGTTTTCCGAATTTATTCGCAAAAATGTAAACAATGCACCCGACTGAAGCTCAAGGAAATGTGTTGCCATAGATCTTCGCGTACCTCGGCATTGGCATCGAGTCAACAAGAAACCCACCGAATCCGGGGTACGCAGACATCAAAACGCGCACAACGTTAATCCGAAGCACCGGATACTGGACCAACAACGTGAAACGGCCCATTCAGACGCGAAGACGGAAACCGACTGCTGCCAAATTCCGCGATGAATTATTTGCCTCCGCCTTGCGCGCGGGTTTCGCGTTATGCACATGGACACCACGCGATTGCGTCTGTTTTGATTTCGTCAATCAGCGAGCGAGTACGCGCTACGGAATCGTTGGCCCTTGGCGGTAGCAATATCACACGCGCATCCTGCCCCCGGGCACACCGCGAGGAGTCACTTAAATTTAATGATCGCGTACTTTGCGCACACGAAACTGCATCGCTTACACAAGAAGAACAATTAATGGCAATATTAATGGATCGAGAGGGATTATTTAACACACACACAATGGTCGGAGCACGGCGGAAAGGAGAAAAACACTTCGTCCGTAATGAGCAATTCGCAATGGGGCTGGAAGATTCGCAAGTGCACTGAAATCATTGACCGGAACTAGCGCTTGGCAATGCGTTCCAAGCGGGTGTAGACATTTTTCCATCGATCTATGTACGTCACGTAATTTAGAAAGAATTAAAAACATTAAAATGTTTATTATGGATTTTTTGTTACAATCAAAAAATGATATAATGTTGAAAAAAAACCTCAAGAAGAGAATTCAATGTAAAAGAAAATAACACACATCAATTGCATACTTTTAGGCGCTCGAAAAATCGCTCGATCAAAGTATGCAAACCGGTTCATTGACCAAATGTCAAAAAATAGCAATGAAAACTGAACCGGTTTGTTTACAATTCTGAAATTAGATTCGTATCTAAAAAAGCGAAAAAGTTATTAAATAAATGCGCACAGTAAAGGATGATACATGTAGCAAAGCTGAGAATCTTCTTCAAATTTAATTAAATAGAGCACCCGTAAACGGTATGCCCATTTGATTGGAATTACCCTTTGACCGATTTATTTCCTACACGTTTTGCGATGCGACGAGGTGAGATTACTTGCACACAGAGTAACCATCAATTGCCGCATCTGATAACGATTGCTGAGAGTGATGTCATGCTGGGTTGGGAGCTGCAAACCCGACGCCACGTGCAACATGCACTGGAACAAAATTGGCTAGAGACGATTAAAATAAAATCGCACAAGAAACTATCGCACTCGGAGCGATTCCAGCGTGTGTCGTACTGGATGCGTTTTCTTCACCGCCGTGTGATTAAAAATAGCAACACGACCGAACCGGCATGCCTGTGAAACACTTCATTAACTGACCTGTTGCGCTCATCCGTGAGTTAATTCTAGCATTCAGGCTTTTTCAGCAACCTCTTCCCATTCGCAAAATTCCGGCAAGTAAAATAAACAATACGTACTGCATAACGCATAAGGCACACCACAAAGAAGGTGTTATCGTTTGCAGTCGAACGCTGCAGTGGGCATGTGGGGAGAAAAAAAAACACACACGTAAAGCATACAAAATCAATATTCACCGGGGAGTGAGCGCGTGTGTCTGTGTGTGCTTTGCAATCGGCCACGAAAGTGAAAAGTGATGGAAGCGATGCGATGATGCCTTTGCAGTGCAGTGGCAGTGCAGAAATGCGGAAACCAATCCCAATAGCTACCGATCGGCACCTTTCTTTGAGAACGTTGTTGTGCTTTTATGTTGTTTTTTCCAGTTCACACTTTCAGGCGCGTTCGTTTCGGCGAAGAACAAACGGGTGAGGTCAAGATCGATATCGTTGCCGAAGGTTGCGGGGCAGCTGACCGGGGTTCGACGGGGTTTGACGGCGAGGTACGCGCACCGAAAAAAACCCAATTTCTGTATCGCAATAAGAGTAAAATGGAACCACTTTTAATTGGATATAAAATAGCGGGAAGCAAAACATGTAACGAACGCATCCACCGCGTTGAGCGTCGTGCCGATGCGAGCTGATTCGCGTGCTAATTAGCAATTTGTTTTGCAAACATCTGGCAAGGGAACACGTGATAAGACACTCGAAACTCGTGCTCTCGCGAAACGGCGCCTTCCGAAATGGTACTCCAATGAGCCGGCTATAGTTTGTTCCCATCATCATTAGGGCGGTGTTGAGGCTGAGCAGCGAACGACGATTCTCACACGCTTTGTTCGTTTCGTACTATAACTCTTCCTCCAGAACGAGCGGCGAGTGTGACGTCGTGCGAAAGGGCTTCCAGACAGACGCAGAGCCTTCTCCCGGCTCTACTCTACGATTTACGTCAGTCAGGTCGAGCCACGTTCGGTTTGTGCGGCCTTATGTAATCCAGATGATGTGGAGGGATGATAACAAAAAAAAAACCCTGGGCTGCCCACGATCTGAACACATTTGGAGGCAGATAAGAGAGAGGGTAGCGATGCTCTTTTTTTCACAGTATATTCCTTATGATGATTTAGAATACAAAATAATGCGGTAATTACTAGCTGATCAGTTAAACAATACATTCTTCGCATAAAAAAAATTAAAAACAAAAACCAAATATTGAACAGCCTATTTGAATTTGAATTTGCAACAAAGGAAGGATGAGTAGGAAAATGGTTTTAAATCCCAGAGAAATCAGTTCAAATGGTTCGTTAGATTCATGGTCGATGGTCCAACCCTGCACCGAGTGTTGGATCAAAGAGTTAGCGGAACATATCAGCACCAGCACCATCGCCAAGGGTCGGATCAAACGAAACGTCAGAATTTATGATGACGAAGGAAATACCACTCAAGGTGTATTTGAGGAGATTTTATGTGCCAGCATGGTTTGAGGAGAAGAAGAAAAAACAAACACACAGACACACACACTCACACAACACACCCTCACACAGAACAGAAATGATAAAGCGATAAGTCAGCTTTACCTTCCCGCCTGTGCTGCTCGCAAAAGCAAGAGGTTTGAAGAATGAGCAAAAAAAAAAAAACAGAAAATCAATTCATCCACCTTCTTGCCGATAAGACCTCGCGCTGGCCGCTTTATCGCGCTACCCTTCTCCACAGCCACTCCTCGTTTCCTGGTGGAGTGGATCGATAGGGCACGAAAACGGGCCACGGAACAAAAAGTATAAAAAAAAATAGCGCCACCACTTTTCCCATGAGCGCTCGGTGGGTTTTGCTTTGGCAATAAAATAAGGGTTTTTAGCTACTGGGTGTTGCATAGCGCACAGGTTTATGAGCGAAAGCCGGTGGTCGGGGTCAAATACGTGAAAAGTGTATCGGGTCCAAAAATAAACGCACCCGATCAATTTTTATGACCGGTTCGAATATCGACGAGCCGTTGCTCGCAAATCGTTGCGTGCCGTTAGTGGTTGGTATAATAATTACTGTAAAAATGCGATCCCTTCACAACGCGCTACTCACTTCACGTTCCAGTTGTTATCACAGTGACTCATGGTGAGGGGCCGTTCCGTCCGTTCGAGTCCTTGCTGATCGGGAAGGAACCACTACTGGTCGTTGGCTGGGACGATGCTATGTGTGCTATGTCTCCACGCACACGGCTGCTTGTGGCACTAAGACTTGCACTTCATCCAAGATGGCACGGAGTATCATAAACGGTGTACATTCATCCGAGCGGCTGGAAGGACACTGAAACTCACTTGCACTCACTAAAACCCTACAAAACCACTGATGAAAATGATAATGCAACAATTATTGCACAGACCGGACCGGTAACTTGATCTCGAACTTCGCTTCAATCCGCACTGAAACGCGCCGAAGGGTTCCACTCACAGTACACTATCGTCCCGAGCACACTTCTTTGGATCAACCGCAATCCGAACGCTTCTGGTGTTATCTTATCGCAAAAAAAAAACCGCAAACCACAGTCCACGGGCGATTCGCGTGCGTTATCAAACAATTATCGGACCGCGGTGGGACCGCTTTTTCGGATGATAACAATCGGCGCTGTGTCTGGCGCTCATCCCCGGTCAGATGCGACGCCCGGAGTTTCCATAAAATAAAACACAGAGTCACGCACGGGCACAGTTTGGCCTTTCCTTCAACGTGACAAACCGTCAGTGCCGGTTAGCTTTCAAAAAATAAAAAAAAAAAAAACGTACGGCCAAGGTGAGTTAGTTGGCGCACGGTGGAGTCATATGTGTGTGTTTCGTTGATAGCCCAACGGGTTGTCCTGTCATGGTTTGTTCCTCCTTCTCCTGCTTCAAGGCGAGCACGATTGATATTTCAGCTGCAAGTCGTGATTGGCAGCGCGAATGACATCTCCATGGTTCCCGCAGTAGAAAACGTTCATCTAATATCGTCAACGAATGCTTGGATTATTAAACTTATAGGATTGGCTAAAAGTGAGTGCGCGAGTTTCTCAAAGCAAATGTATCAACATCTGTATCAACACGTCTCGCCGATAGTATGCTACACCATTTAACATCCATTTTTAAGCCCCTCGAACCGAGACAAGGCTTATGTCTGTTTGCTTGTCTTCATCAACATGTCTCGTTAAACGAACCTATTGGCTCAAACATATGTTAACGCATTTGTTTACAAAACAATCACATGTTTCACAAGGTCAGGCGATGCCAGGGAAATTATGCTAGGAGACAGCACTCAATCGCACTGAAAACCCCATCTTTGGTTGCATTGTTGTATTGATGGGTGTGTTTTTTGAGACGTGAAAATCCACGATATTCAGAATCACTTGTTTGTTTGATCCGAGTTGACTCATTTTGACCGAGTTTGAGTTTGTTTGACCGAGTTGGAGCATTTTTGGTTATAGCGGACTAAATTAATTCCATCGAAGTACCGGAGCACATTTACCGACGTCATAAAACCTTTCGTTTAGGTTCAATTTTCACTAATGACAAAAAAAAACCTGACTATAAACAATCTCGTGATCTCCAAGCTCGAGACGTATTCCTCCGGAACGCCAGAAAAAAAAATCCCAAGTTCTAAAAGAATAATCAAATGATTAGAACCAGTTCCGAGCGGCAGAACTGCGCAACACCCGCGATGCTGCGGGCATTGGAATTGCGTCAGAATCGGGGGAGAAGCCGAGTTCGTTTGAGAGGAGCTCTATCTGCATCTGCTCACCGGCTACAATTACATCAAGCAACCTTGACCGCCCCGGGACCAAATGGACCCGCAGCTTTTGAGACACTCGGTAGTAAAAATGACAGCATTTTTCTTATCGTTCGAAGTTTCGGTATGTTTTTTTCATTTCGATGTCTCCGCAGGTCTCCAGACCGCACAAGTTGTACCGATGTCTGTGTCTTTATCGTCAAGGTTTACGATCTATCAGTGTCGGTGGGCAGCAGAGCGGTCGAAGACGAAGTGCGAAAGAGTTAAAACTAGCCTTTTGCACCGGGGTTTATGAGCTTGTTTGCGAACTGTGCTGTTTTTCTTTCTCGCCAACTTCGTTCAAATGGTTGTTTTCGCTATCGTATGATGCAGCTACCTTGAATAAAGGTGACCCATCATAATCTATATGGCTATGTGTGCGGAGGAAGGCCACACGACGCCGATGGGGTTCGTGTTTGCTTTTTCAAAGAAGTTTGTGCACCTTCTTTGGCGACAAAGTAGCACACTTGAAGCACTAGCACAATCACTAACACAATCACGCACACGTGCAGAACACCACCCGGACGACTGGCTTGCGCTTGTTGCTTTTCATGTGAACCACTGGTATTATGGGCAATTAATTCTCGCGTCAACGAAACGACGGTCAACTGGTTGCTATAGCAGAAGCGCGGTGAAATCTATTTTTAATACACTCTCTCACACGGTATTCACAGCGGGCCAGCCAGAACAGGAAAACGCCACTAATATGGATCAATTACTGGCCTAGGTTCACTTGTAAAAAAAAAACAGGCCTGCTAGAATTGGGTCACCTAAGTTAAAACCGTGTCAAAGAACTCAAAGAATCACAATGCCCGACGGTTTCTTCCAGCACTGGCGGTAGCTTATCACAAAGTAATAAGAAGGTTGCAAAATTACATCGACACAGAAATTCACGCTTCCCGATTATTTAGATAGAAACATACATCGTTGTTCAGGTTGGCGACAAAAACAAAAACAAATAACTGAAATAAACAAATATTTGACAACTGTCAACTTGGAAGTTTTTAACCTGTCCACTCAGCCTCCACAATCGCGTAGAGTTGCGAGAAATGAGCGAGGAAAAGCGAAAGAGCGAGATGAAATATGTTGAAATCGCAAGTAAAAGGAGACAATAATCGTTGGGTGGGAATGAGATGCAAGAAGAGAGAAATTGACGAGGCTACATTTGCATACGCACTACGGGCTAGTCGATCGAATAAAATCATAATTTGTTTAAACTTTTACAACATATCAGTGTAAATGAATTTTTAATTTATGTTATTGCACGAGATAGAGTTCAAGCTGTGTTTCACGGTAAGGAAAAAACACATTTTTATCTAATACAGGAAAGTTAACTCCATAATATGACTCGAAATTTGCTGAGAGTGTTTAAATATATTTTCAAAGATGTTGCCCATGTTGAACGAGGGGAGCTTTTGTGTACGATAAAATATTCCGCATTGTTAACAGTATTTAAAGTAATTTTTGATTATAAACATATGTAGTCTCCATAAAGTAGGTAAATAAGGATTATTAGGATGATTAATAAAGATCCCAGGTAGCTTGCGTTTTACTCTAGTTCATCCTCGATACAAACCATTTTATTTTGAACAGTAGGTCAAAGTCTCACCACTAGATGGCGGTGTCAGGCATTTGTAATTTTTATTAGTTCGTTAGAATGGTGTTGCAAATTATTGTTTAAATGAACAACTACTCAAACATTACAAAGTTATTGATGCAAATTCATTTAAAACATCAAAACTTACCTTGTGTTTCCTTCAAATTCAAATCAAAATACAAAAGATACACTGACCAACACTTCGTTTTTCGCTTTTTATTCGCATAGAATCTCACTTAATGCTACCGTGTTTGCGTGAACTTTACTTCCACCAGCTGCCATTTTTGCTTGATTGGCTTGATTCACTTTATCATTTAGTCTTCTTCAGTGTCGTAACTGCCATAGTTGTCTCCGCCGGCCATAAAAGAAACTTTCCGAAAGCACACAAACGACGGGTTTGAGTCAGGTTTGTTCTACGTCCTACTGCTTCTTGCACTTTCAATGTACCCTAATATATACAACAGACCGTACACAGGCTGCCTTATTCCAGGACTTGTTTCCAGGACTCGTTTGAGACACGTTTTTAAAAGATAGAGCGGAAACGGACTGGGAGTATTCTACGTCGCTTAAAATAATCTAGCTAATTCGTAAAAAAAGTTGTTCGTGCTGCCACGAGTTTTAAAAATAATGGAAGGAGTAGAGTTTTGTCATGGCTAAGCACATTCGCCTCTGAAATGGTACACTACAAGCTAGAAAAGCGCTCTTCGATGCACGAAACTAGTGAAAACGTACGTATCCTACCCTAAGAACAAGACGCTATCAGACTTACATGTATTACCTTTCCTAATCTGATGATGCCTTACGCTCACACCTGGTGAATCTCAAATCTGAATCGATAGCGTGAGGCGCTTTGTTTCATATCAATTCTATTATTATTGTCCGATTCGCATTCGCCAGTTTTAACCAGCTCTTCAACGGAGCGCGTGTCATTGCATACTTTCAGGCGTATTGGATTCTCTGCGCCTCAAAGTATGCCTCGCAGAGCGTCCGCCTTAAAAACTGATCGATTCCCGGTCGAAACGAGCCTTGATTTTGTGTGTTTTAATTGCGTAAAAATGATGAAACTTTTTTTTTTCGTCTCGTTTGCCTTTTTTCTCTCCGAAACCGAACCCATTTTGTACCGGTGGTGTGTAGCTCCACGGGTGGTGAGCATCTGCTGCTGCTGCGGCAGCTGCTCCTGCTACGTCCACTGCCTCAGCCCTCTAATGTTCTGTTACGCGTAGAGAGATCACATTTTCTCGTTTACTCTGGAAGGGAAGATGGAACAGGTTAGATCCATCGGTTTCTACCACAAGCTAGCCTGTCCATACTTACTAAATTAACTAAATGAAAACTCTAGCCGCCTCCTTCCACCTGCGTTGGGGGCGTTTCCTCGCTGTGCTGTTGTGTCGCTCGGTAGAAAAGAAATAGCGGTGGAGCGGTTTCGTTGTCGTCGTTTTCTTATGCATCTAAAATCACCTCTTCCGGTCCCGGGCACCACCAACGCAGGGAACGGTACCGGGCACCGGAAGCATCCTTTATCGAGGCATCCACACCAGCCGCGTTGCGTATCCTAGCCTTAGCCCTTAGCTGCTACTGATGCCGGTTTGCCTCTACCGCTCAGTACATCATTCCCGGATGGACGCCACCGCCACGTTGGAAGTACACGTTCGGGTTGCTGCTCATCGTCTGCTCGAGCGTGGTGTAGAGGTTCGTCTCATCCGGTCGCATAAAAAGACCTGCGGAAAGTGAAAGCCGAAGAAGATGGGAAAATGTTTGTTGGCGTAAGATGGTAAAGAAAATTTCGTTGCAAGCCTCGGGAAAATCTATGTCCAAGAAATACATGAATTCGAGTTGCATAATTAGCAATTAAATGATAGAAAGAGCAGTTTTTTTGGCAACTTTTTTGTGAGAAACTATATGAAAATAAGATTTAAAACAGAGGAAATGTTAAATGAGTATGACTATTTGCGATAAGTTCACTACAGATAGATACGATAGTAAACGAAGCAATCATGCGGAACGAAGAGGAAAAGTCGCTATTATTTAATAAGCGTAAATGAAGTCCTCACATTTCAGCCACATTACAACATTGATTTCAACATTTCGTCACCGAGAGTCAACTCACAACACAATTTAAATTCGTTGCCATCGGCAACGAGATAGTAGCTCGCTTTTCCTTCCCGCGAAAGTATTCCTTCGAGCGCACGCGATTTATGCACCTTTAATCCGACCGTCGCGAGCGCGTTTTCCGAAAACCGAAAATGTTGATCTAATTATGTTTTGCTCCCTTTCTCGCTTACCCTTTCCCAGCCCGGACCGGCACCATGCGGTGCTTGTGGGTAATAGGTTTGACAAGTGAAATTTTGCTCTCCGAAATGGGGCTGCTCCGAGAGTGGGGGAAGGGGCGAGTGTTAGGGTTGTTAATTAGCGGTGGAAAGAAATTTACTAGCGCAGTGTTGTTGCAGCAGAAAACAGCGCACAGCATTTTTTTTTGCTGACTCCCGGCATCGCCGGCACCGAAATACGCCGCCCTTTCGGGTGTTTAGTCTTCTTTCATACTTGTTTTTTCGTATTTCGTTGTTAAAACACGCGCAGCATTCCAGCGCCCAGAAAAGCAAAAATAAAAACCCAAACTAGTGTGCGGCATCGGGTTTCACTTTCGGATAATTGGCGGCGGCATGGTTTTGCGTGGCGGCTATCGAACTTCAAATTTCGCTCGCCGCCTGTGCTACCGGGCGCGGCGATTTCGGGTCGTTTAGTTTTAGGTGGGCCTTTATACGTCAAGCATAATTAAATTTTAGGCTACGTTTCGCCCATCGCACGGGTGCAGTTTGGCAAGAGAAAAAAAAACACCCGCGGGAGCTGCGGAAGTGCCTGGCGGGCGAGAAAGGCAAATTAAAGGCGCTCAAATCGGCCGAATTCCTTTCCCCGGGTGCTCTCGAGGAGGTTAGAAATATTTTGATTGAGTTTCACCTGCCCTGGCGCGGGGATGATAAATGGCATATTTTCCTCGCGTAGAGTGTGCGATATGGAACAACAGTTTGGGAGCAATCGTTTCTAGGGCACGCCTAGCAAAAAATCGAAAAATCTAGTGCTGCACAATGTGCAATTTTAATAAATCAAACCTGACGCGCGCTATCACGAAGCGAAGGGAAATTGATAAAATATTATCATTAAAATGTATCTTTAAAAGAAAAGCAAGAAAAAAATGGCGGTGGAAAGGAAAGCGCTGAGCTAATGACGTCGATGGAGCAGCTAATGAACTGATCAAAATAGAAAGCACCTCGGACGTCGGTTGGATTAAGCCCGTCTTAATTCATATTTAAATGTTACCGTAAAATGTCACCGCGGCCGCGGTTTGAGCACTCAATCGAGCACCCTTATTGTTATGATGAGCTGTGATTATTAACAATTCAAATAAACGAGGTTAAACTCGCTGCCTCAACTCTCTCACGTGAATCTTTTGTTATAATTTAATTTTACGCATGCGGAGGATAATATTTTTAAATAATAGTACATGCCCAAAATCGGTGAAAGGAACACTGTTTTATGGTTTCCTCAACCTGTTCCGTAATGGGTTGCCAAGGAGACGACAGGGAGGCCAGCTTGGATGGTGAGAAAACGTACCTTTTGGTGGTATATGCGCCCGTCATACCTCTTGCGAGGAGCTATCAGATCACAGTCGTGCAAAGAACAGGTCCGTGAAATGGTGACGAAATTTGAAAGGTGTTGTTAATCGAGACCCACAATGGACGGCGGGCGTGTGTGGTTGGCTTTTTAATTTAATTTTCGCCGCGGCAAGGGAGGGAAAAAAGTGAAACGCAACGGTGCATTGAAAACTAGGCTTGCCGTTTGCGTTGATTGAGTCCACCGACAACGTGACGCTAATCGCGCCGGGAGATGGAGCACCGAGATCTGCAGATCTGGGTGCACAAAGCTCCACCACCTCCCAACAGGCGCCCATTGTTGCGGAGGTTTGGTTTTTGGTTTTGCCCCCACTGTGCGGGCCGTGTTGAAATTAATAACAAGGCGCTTTGGTACCACAATAAAAACGCTTCCAGAAGCCCCAAGATGACAGCAGAAATCGGTGTGTCCGACGACGGGGCACCCGATTATACACCATATCCGTCACTTAATCCGATTGGCCCACCAGAGGGCACCTTCCTCCCCGACCGTGGGTTCGCATTTTAGTAGGCGGATTCTCACCCGGCTCACCCGTGCGTTCGTTCGAGAAAGAAAGTGAAACCGCGTGATGACGATTGTATAATGGGAAACGGTGTTACGTTTCCAGCCACCATTCTTTCGCAAGTAACCGCGCTCGGTTTGTGAATGTGTGGTGCTTTCCCTCCCCGGGGGTTTTGAATGGGCCCCGGAAAGAAGTCGTGAAAGAATTTCTTCGCGCACCCCCGGAGATGAAAAGCATCTGCCAGCCAACATCATCAACATCATCTTTGGGGCGAAGTTTACGTAAGGGTCACCATCGTGGTGATGGTTTTCGGTTTTTGCTTTTACTCGCTGTTTGACAGCGAGATTTGTTGTGTTGTTGTTTCTTTTGCATTTTTGACAAGTTGAAGGTGAGAGTGATTCTGTCGGCGCTGTTTACTTAGGTTTTGTTGTTATTTCCATTGCAAGCGGGGTTAGGCGGGGAAATGAAGCTTGAATAACGTCGCCCCGGGTTTGAAGAGGATGAAGGCTCGCTCGCGTTACGACACTCGCACCCCGTCCAGGGCTCGATCGCGTTTGCTTCCTCCAACCGGTGATGAACGTTCGAAAGGTAATTATAATATGCATAATTTGGGCGGTGTTAGAGCATTGGGCCCGGGGCAGGGCGTGTGGTGCATTAGTCGATATGATGATGGCCGCATGATACTTAAACCCGCAAGTTAGGGTGGTGAGTTAGTGCATATGAAGCGTTGGCTTCGAATTAAATCGGTATAACAAGTACAAAAGAAGAAGAAGAAGTAAAAAAAACAACCTTAAACATAGCATCGGCTTCGCGTCATCGTAGCGAGCTTATACGTACCTGGGTATCGGGCCTGCTGCGGTGCCAGTGAGGGGTAGTAACAGAAGGGGTGTGTCATGTGTGCTGGAAAGTAATGATACATGCGTGGCGTATAGCTCGGTGGTGCCGTAACCAGTGCAACGCGATCTAGAAAATTGAAGGAGCAGAAAAACAACGAAAACACGGTATTCGTTTTTGACGTTATCCGTTTCTCTTCTGGAATCGCTGGTCGGCGGGGTCGGGTTTTTTTTTTGCGGGACGGGCTTTCCACCGGGAACATCAGCAGCGGAGAAGGACTTCAGGAAGGATGGGGGTGGAGGAGGAGGGTGTGCATGTGTGCGACCGTTTGCGATTATATGATGGTTGATGTGATCAATATGTGCATGTGACGGTGTGTGAACCATTCGGTCGGGGGAATGTAGGAGACTTGATTAAGCAATGAGTGAGTATAAACAATTTATAAAAACATATATGAAACACACAACCTTAAAATATGAGCTCCATAAGAGACGTGCAAAATAGAAAATCCACCAGAAAGATTATCCTAACGAAACCATTTCTTTACACAATAATTTATTTATACTTACAGATTATTTTATATGAAATTGTAAAAATAAATCCAATTTATTCATTCTGTACAAACCATATTTACAATGGACAATGAGTCGGGCAAATCAGCATGCATTAGCACCTGAGAAAGCGTAAACGATATGGGTTGTTGAATGTGTGAAATGTTTTAAATGAAAATCCTCCTATGCACCTTAAGGGGTCACAAAATATGTCTTGAATAAAGTTGTAGTCTACGTTATTTATTTACCATAAAAGTATTGCCATAAAATTTATGTATGTAATAACCAACTGCTACCGAAAATGTCGAGCTAAGTTTATTTTATGAGGTGTACAAAAAGCCTAACAGATGATTCTATCCTTACGCGAAACTCGTTTTTAAATTGATATGTTGTTGAATTTAGGCAAAAAATAATCGTACCAAACACTTTTTCTAGCGAGTCACAACTGCATTTATGACGCAATTTTGCCTCCATCCATCCACCCGCTTCCGCCAATTTCCGGACCCCCTTTTCGGAAGCATCCAAACGGGCACGGGAAAAATGAAGCAAATGGATGGGGACGTTTGTTCGGTGCATTACGCTTTACAGCGCGTTTACCGCGGCAGGCTCGGGGCCGCTATTACTTTTATGAGACGATGGTGAGATGCAGCCAAACGTAAATAAACAGCCACGGAGGCAAGAAGGAACACACAAAAAAAAAAATAAAAAACGTTCGCATTCATTATCATCGTCGGAGCGTAGCGCTAGAGCTGCAGCGAAGCGCATGCATTGCATGTTTGCGCATTTTCGTAGAAAAGTGCTTTTTACTTTCCTGCAGCAAACATGTCACCGTGGCATGGGGGTGGTAGGGGCTGGAGGTGAAAGCCGGGAAAACTGGCGGCGACATGGATGCATGTCGAACACGGGTGGTGTGTTGCTTCCACCGATCCTCGTATTTGTGTGTGTGTACGTGTTTTTTTTTATTTTACACTGTCCTGGAAGCTGGCACCTCGACGACGACGGCACCACTCCGGTATTGTTTACCGATAGGCTCCGGTGTGCCCTTGCCAACAGCGCATTAATATTCTAGCCCTTGCGGGGAGCTCCCTAGCGGCAGCCGGGAGACGACGCATCTCTGCAAGCGAAAACACACCACAAACAGAATATGCAAATACGCTGCGCACGTACGCGAATCTGGAAAGGATCTGGACGATGTTTCGTCGCCGGAAAGACGTGCGTTAGACGCGCGTTCAGCCCGTGAGAAGATAATGAGCGTGACTGTTCGCTGTTGTGTTGCCTACCGTTGGTGTTTTGTGGTGGACAATACGGGACTCACCCAGCCGTACTCGTTCCCCGAGTGTTCCCGCACTACATTAGCATAATGCGCCGATAATCAATATACCAGCCAGCTTACCCTAACGTGGCTTGGGCGTCGGAGTCAAGAATCCAATCGAAAGACTTGAAAGCGACGAACCCCCATCGGCCAGCGGCAAACGGTGCTTTTACTCGCGAACTGCGGCTCGTTGAGCAAATAATTCCGGCCGAGTGTTTTTTTCCGATGCGAAACCATGCGGGATGGAATGTTGTCTCGCCTCGGACCATGCGTGTACGGTGTGTGTGTGTGTGTGTGTGCGCGAAAACCAACCATCCCTAAACCTAAACAATTTACAGCGAAGGTGGCTGGCGGCCACCTTCATCATCCACAGCAGCAGCAGCGGCAGAAAAGCCGAAAGTATTTCAAAAATTCGTCCCCTCCCTCAGGCAGCACATCCCGCGTTTCGGATGCTGTCGAAACGGATGCAGATTGCCGTGGATGCTGCTGTCCTCGCCCTCGCCCCGAAACGATGCTGGGAACATTATTCATCGCGCGTGTTCTTCGTGCTCTTATCCGGCGTTTTTTTTCCGCTCGCGCAGAGGTCATCTGTTCGCCGTTCACCGGTAAACGGTGCGAAGCGAGCGGACGCTTCCCACACCCATCCGTGGTCGGGCGGAAAAATTGCGATAATTTTAGCCTCTCGGGCGTGCGACGGCCCCGGGGGCCAGGATAATTTATTGTTTCGAGCCATCGGAGCCACTGTGAGGTGGGTGGGACGTGTGCCACGACGCGCGACAGATAACGTAACGCTAGAAGTACCACTAGAACCCGCCTCCCTCGGGCTATCCGTCGTCACGATCCACGCCGCGCTCGATCAGATGTGCACCGTACCCGTAATGGACGATCCGATAGGTCGCGGCAAGTTCAACCTTGGCATCTGCAGGACGGTCCAAGCGGTTCGTACTATCGTTGCACGCGTGACCCTGCCACTGATTAACGTGGAAGAGGGAGAGGAGAGAAAGAGGGAGAGAAAGAGAGAGAGCGAGAGAGAGAAGGCGGCAAGCTGATGTAGTATTTTTAGCGATATTTTTCGCTGGAAAAACATTTCCCTACGTTCGGCAGATCTTGTTGGATGAATTTCACGTTTCACTAGTTTAATAATTGAAGTTTTTACTTGGAGCTGGATGGACTATTTCACTTCAAAAATTTATGTTTGATAATAAATTAATGTTTGTTAACTTATAAAATTGTTCCTTCCCGGCTTCTTTTCTTAATTTTTTGGAAAAATGGCCACTAAGAGAAATATGTTGAAGAATTTAGAACTATTTCTTCCATGCGCGCGCTTACGACGGTGTCCTTAAACTCGTCATTTGGCTCGTCAGGCTAAGATGGACACGTTACGGGCACCAATAATAACAACATACCATTTAGTGTCGTAAGTTGGAGACAGACGCATGAGGCAAGCTGGTGACCCGAGGCTTACCGAAAATAATGAAAGGGAAGGGCACAGGACGCACGAGAGTGTGCCATTTGTCCGGAAGGCGTTTGAAGTTAATCACATCGCAATGAGTTTATATGCAGCGCTAAGATGCAGTGTTTCGTGGCTTGTTAGTGCTGGTTGTTTGGAGTCTCTCATGATGTCGGTTCTAATTGATGGTAATTATCAGTTCTTGTCTTTTGAAGCGCGCAATTAAGTGAGTTTGAAGACCATGGTACAAATGAAGATGTTGCTCGCAAAATTTAAAGAGATCGTTCACATATTTGTGGCGTTTTCTTGAGAAGGCCTCCACTTGGGAAGGTATCATGCTTGCGTGAAGCGATCAAACCCGCCTGATGACAATGTTCGCAACGCTTCTGTACGGTGAAATGCGCCCAAACGCAGGCCACAAAACGCCTTCACCGAAACAACCGCACAGTCGGCTCCCTTCCTCCCGCTGACGAATGACGAATGGAGGATAATTGGTTTCCACTCTAGTTGCGCGCGCGGCGAGGCTCGCTTTTCGTTTCGTTTCTTTTCTTACTTGTTTTCAATAATGTCGAAGAAATTGTCGACGAAGTTTGCGTGGCTCGGTGGTGCGGTGGGTGAAGCACCATCACCACCACCACCGTGAAGATCGATAGATGCTCATGCAAAAAGTGGATGATTTATAAGCGATATCATCCGGACGATCGGTGCGCGGGCGCTCGCGAAAGAAACGAAATCGATCTTCGTGCGGCACGAGACGCGTGCCACCGGGCACTCGAGCACTTGTTGTGCCTGGTGTCTGGAGAAAGGTGGCTACAGTGCCACCGGTTTTCACTTGCCTGCTCGTTCGTTCCGTTCCGCTTGGGTGCGGGCGGGTGGCGTCGGAAAACTTTCGATAAGTCTTATCGACAGCATCGAGCAAAGCAAGCGATTGCTTTATTCTGCAACGCGTTCGGTTTCGCGCCACGAAATTAAGCATGCACGAACGGGGACGGACGTGTGGCGCTGGGAATGGTGCATAATCATTGTAATATCCCGAATGTGTTGAGCAATTGTACTGTTTGCAGGAAACGAATCGCTAACGGAGGAGCCAAATTACGCTCGCAAATAATGTGCAATCCCAACAGCGTGTCAAATCCGTTCGATTGATTCACAATAGCAAAACAATACAGAGAGAGAGAGAGAGATAGAAAAACAATCCTCGAAAACCTCCACACACCGTGTTACACAATCAAAACTTGCGCACATCGCGATCACAAATGAATTAACAAGCTTTGAGCGCAAGAAAAAGAAGTATTTTTGCGATAGTTTGATGATTAAATTTGACATTTTTGCGCATCACCGCTTCCTCCGTTTGTAAGCGCCTCCGTGCGCGCATCCTGCGTCTGATGTAACAAACACACGTGCTCGTGAGTTTTGTGTTTTGGGCAAAAGGGAAGAACAAATTCATTGTGCAACGTAATTGCGCAGCGGTGTTTGGTTGATTTGAGGATAATTTTTGAACAGACGGCCTGTCTGTTCAGATTGACGTGGCGATTGACGTCGCTCTGCTTTTGTTTACTGTTCACGGTATGTAGAATACGTTTGTTTACCGGTTCGATCTGGATCTGCGGGAAGCATAAGATACCACGCCTGGAAGAAGTCGGTTGCGGTAGACGAAGTGCTGCCCTTGTTCTAGGCAATTTTGTATATCTTGTAATGCTTCGGTAAACATCGCCTGAGGCACGGCAATTAAGCGACATATTCATTCTAATTTCTATCTCGAAAGGCTATCAAGATTCTGACTCTATAAAAGTAAACGCGATTGTTTTGGTTTGAAGTCAATTTGAATTTATGAGTAACATGAGTTGGCTTGAGCTCATCCTTGTGTCACACGTCTTTCATGGCTACCTTGAATTGTGTGGTTTTTTCTTCAAACTAACTCACACTCACACTCACAAAAACTGTCTCATATTTAGGAAACTTTTTCTGCTTGACGTGTTTTAGAGGAAAGCATAAACGTGAAACTAAACCCTTTCCACAAGCCATCGCTATCGTCCCACCACATCAGATCTCCTTCTCGCTCCGGTGCCCACCGCCCGTTCTAATCCTGCCGATCAACCGCGCGTGTCTGTGCACATTTACCGGTTGGCCTATTTATCGGGTCTGCGGGGAGAGGGAAAATCCCACTATTTTCGGCTGCAGTCGGCTGCACCTGATGCGGAAGAATGTAGCAGAAGAATGCACGCCAGCCGCGGCCGCAGCCGTGATTTATGGTGAAATGGCGGTAAATTGCCACCACGAATTGTTTCGCGCGGTAAGAACGGCCCGGCTGGGGTTCGGGCTGCATTCAATTGTTCTCCTTCCGAGCGGGCCCAGACGGCAATACCGTTTTCCGGGGTGTTCCGGTTGATAGACGATCGGCGATCCGATGCAACTTTGTAGCGTCGCCGGGCATCGATTTGCAGCGTGAAAATTCGCCTCCCATCAGCCGTCAAATTGGGCCTCCTCCACGTCAAACACGAAAATGATCCGTATCAACCTTTAGCTACGAAAGTAGAAAGCACACCACACACCGGTGCGACCTGCGCGAGTGTAAAAAGTGCATGAAAATTACTACTATGATAATTTTCCGCTCGGTCGCTAGAGCGATTCCGACGCTCAGAGCTTGGTGGAGCGATAGGTAAGATAGGTAGGCCATTGACTGGCACGGGGGTGGGTGGTTGGTGGGCTTTTAGCGATTGTTGTGAGCCACACACTGACTGCAGGACCACTATCTGGGTCAGGAGGTTGTGACTTCCAGCGTCCGGGGAGTTAATATTTGAATAGCGCTCGGAGATGCTTTTATGCCCCCGATCGGGTCACAATATCCTGAGCCAATCGAAGCCAAAAGGTCGCTGGGCGGCAAATCGAATCGGGCACTCTTAAAACCCCGGCTTCTCTTCCCCCTGTGCTGTGTAATCAGGCAAGCGATTACAACGCTGATGGGTTCCAGGAACTTCCCGTGGTGGCCGATCCATTTCGACGAATATCCGCTTAAGACCATTTAACGATCGAGCTTACAGTGTTGTCAAACGACGGCATCACGGTCGGGACGTAAAACCGAAGTTCTGGAATGGGAATGGTCCGTTAGTTAATTTTACGACTTGAAGACATTCTCGTACCGATCGGATCGGTGTGGTCTTGCGGTGTTTCTTTTCCCGTAATGACAGAAGCTACCAAGCTGGGTGCGTATTACGCCGACCGACAGCTCGATCCGATCGTTTTGCGTGCCAAGTGACAATCACTTCCGGTGACGACGGACGAACAGACGGACGGACGGACCACCGAAGCCGATTCTCACGCGTGATGGGCTAAAACGCAAGCTCGGATGCAACGCTGGATGCATTTCAATTTATGGTCGTCGATCGCACGTGTCCACACCGTTCGCGGGACCATATTTTTTGTTGTTTTGGAAAAACAAATCACGCACTCAGGCTGAAGAAGGTGCAGAAGCAGGTATAAGTATGCATAATCAACCACTAGTCTTACGGGATTTTGTTTTCGTTTTCGGGATGCTTCACCCGGGATGGTCGTGGAAAACGGAAACCAAGAAGTGACCATGCTGTAACAGCCACGAAGGTCGTTTTTTTTTCTTCCTCCGTTTGAAACCAATCACGATTTTCTCCCATCTCACACACACCGCGAGAATGCTTAACTTCTCGACCTCGCCTCGAGTTTGTTCGAAGCGAAGTTATGGCACGTTGATCGCGTGATCCGATCACTCCGCGACGGGCGTGAATGTTGACGACGTGAATTATTACGTGCCGAGGCACTCTTTTCCGGCACTCGTCCGGGTTGACGACCGAACCGCCGACGTCGGTCCGCCTCTTACTTGCATCAGCGCATTTGTAGGTTAGGTTCCGACTTTTAACTCCGCATTCGTTGGGGGGAGGTGGTGCGGAGTGGAAAGGAAGAGTCGGTGTGTCTATCCCCACCCGAGCAAGAACGAGGGTGGTGAAAGACTGCAATTTTGTGAAAGTCTGGAACGGCTGGGTTTCTAGTGCTAGGTGTTTTGGACGCGGCGAGTCTATCATTAGAGACACTCCAGCGGGCTGTGGTGAGTCGAGACGGCGCGTTTTGCATGAGGTTCCGGCGATGTTCCGATTCGCTTACGTAAAACTACTCAAAAACAAGAACGTTCACGCCGAAGGTGTAGGGGATGATAGCCAGCTTGAGGTCTCGGGTTGATTTGATTGGTTTTTAGGAGTTATCAGTGGGTGAGCTTTTTTTTTGGGGAAGCAATAGAAAGGAGCTCAGCAGGGTTTCAGCAGGGCGATGGAAAGCAATTTGGCAAACGAGACTCTTTCGGACGTTTCTGCACACCGTTGATTAAGCCCTCAGGGCAGAGGCGGATGATAGTAAATTTCTTACGATATCTAGATCTTGCTTGCAATCAGCGTCTGTTGTTCTGATGAGAAGCGCCCGAAGAGGTTCTAACAAGCCGTTGAAGGATTTTAAACAAATTTGGAAAGGTCTTTTATAGGATGGATGTATTCCAAACATGTGTTCAGGTCACTCTTGTTGACTTGGCCAATTGTTGACTCTTTTCTGTGTATCCCAGAGGTGTTTTTTTGGGTTCTGGAACGATTATTTTAAAGCAACGGTACGCAACATCCTATAAAAATCTTCCATAAAAAAACAGATATCGTTAACCGGGATAATCGAACAACTAATATGGACTCGCAGCATTCCACAGTTTACGACGTGCGAAAACAAGACGCTGGATCAGTTTTCTCCAGCCAAACCGACGCACCGGAACCAGCGCCAAGACGCCAAACAACGCCCCAAAATGGAACCCCAAAATGCTGCAACCCTTCCCACCCGATAACAGTACTTTAACGGCTTCCTCTCGGCTTCGCTCGTTTGCGCTACGTTTCGTTACGTTCTCGGGGCCGCGTTACGTTTTCCGACGAGGTGTCTCCCGAGATGCGAGAACCGTGAGCAGACGCGGGGAATCAGGGAAAATTACAACCCAAAACGACTTGAACCCCGCGCGGGTTTTTTTTTGGGGTGGCGATGTGAGTGATTGTGACAAATTGGTGTCGATTTCCGGGGAATTGGGTCATGTCAGTCGACCGGGGACGGTTTAGACGGGCACCGAAAAACCTGATTTCAATAAAATATGATCTCCACACCACCCAATCCAACCAAGCAAGCTTATCAGCGTGGCCGGTTCCCTTCTGCCCAAGAAGATCATCTCGCGGATAGAGCAAACTGGAGCATACTCTCCTCCGCCCGGTCAGCAGGTAATTTTATTTGTTTATGGCCCCGGCGTAACGCGAGAATTTTGTTCCCGTTAAACGCCTTCCCTTGTGGCTGTGGGTTATACAACTTTCTCCCGCTCGGGCGTGTTGGGTCGCACCGTGTCACAGATTTTTAATCCCGCCCGCTCCCGAACCGGCGACGGCGGCGGCGGCGTCTAGCGCAAGCTTTTTCGGGGAAGCTCACGCGAGCATAATCGATTCCCCGACGTGGTCCAGTTGTGGGGCCGCGAAAATTGACTCACTTTTTCCGAGGTTATTCTACCGTACCCGTCCGTCACACCGGCTAATGAAGTTAGTGTTGCGACGCAGTCGTTAGTAGTGCGTACACGGTTTCGGCATTTTCGGGGGATGGAGGGGATGAAAAATGGGCCACCGATTAAGGAGGCGTTTTTCTCAGCACAGTTTCCACCGAGAAAAAACCTTCCGCGCGGGTGGGTGCGAGAAGATTAATGATGTTGCACTGATGTTCGATGGACATTATCATAAATTTTGGAGCATGGTTTTCCGCACCGGGAAAAGGGTCCAAACGGAATGGGCCATCTCTACCATTAGCAGCGGTGCGGTTTTGGGAGCAAGCAAAGGGAAGCAAAGGGCAATTGAAAATGTTCCCATCGGGTACCGAACCCTTCGTTGCTTTCACCAACTAAACCAGCGGCGTGATCGATATGTTTCATCATGATTTTTTCCCTCGTCCAAAACCCAAAGAAAAACCGGACAAGGCTCCCGCCCCAAAAATCAGGGTCACTGCATTAAGCAACTTAGCACATAATGCGCATGCATTTCACATACTGTAAGCTAAAACCCTCACGTAAAGATATCGCCCCAACCCACCACCACCGCCATCATCATCATCATCATCATCGTCCGCATGAAGGCAAAGGAAAATTCAATTCCTCCAAAAACCCCACCAGCTCAGCTCCTCGGCAATTAACCGTTCCGTATCGGAACCCCGCGCGTGCACCGGTGTGGAACCGGACGGGTGGTCTCGTCATTGACTCCGCTTTCGCCCGCTTGAGCGTCACCTGAGGTTTAGCAGAACAGTTAGGCGAGTAGAATTCATACACGCTTTGCCAAATACCACACGGAGCGTAGCGAAACGACACGCCGGCAGCTTACGGGCAGGTGGGCGACAATTGGCCACTGATTGGGATGTCCAGCCTTCCAGCATCCATTCTCATCTCCGAACAGTTCTCATCAGAGGCGAAGATGTCGGAATGAACGGTTTCCTTCCAGAGCGCAGTACGTTCGGGACGTTCCAGTCGAACGCATTCTTGATTGCTTGCTCCGCCAAAAAAAAAGAATCATTATTGCAATGCTGTTGTTCCGGTGTTCTAGTTCTAGGCTCTCCGTGGTCTGGGATGTTTGGAGTTTTCCACACCACGATCTGGGTCAGTGGTAAGAACGGTTCTGGTTGCTGACGCTATGCAGACCACCACCGAGGCGCCGAGGTGCGTAGCTTACCGTTTTGCTTTGGTGTGTATCTGCCGACAGCCGGACTGATTGGATCTTGAAAGCTTAACGGTTTCTTCGAAGGTGGAAGATGTTTTTGCCGTCCATTTATTTCATTTCCAGCTCCGGTTCTTTTTTGTGCGAATTTTTGTTTGGTTGTCTTTCTATTTCAAGGTCTTGTAGAAGACGATTTTAATGATGCAGAGTAACGGCAGAGAAAACTGGCAAAAGTACTGTAGTTCCTGTAGTTGAATTAATCGTGTTAAGGAAAGTTTGTCTAAATATACGACCTAAAGAAGATCCTTCTATCTTCATCTTGTCCTACTTGCTCAACAACAAAGATGGCTTTCTTTTTCCCGGGAGCACTCCTCCAAACGTCAAAGATATGACAGATGTCACAGCCTGCTGCGAGCAGTGTTTTTTCCCGCGACACGTCTTGCACATTTCAAACATCCCTCTGCGGGCCGGTACTTGAACCAACTTTTCCCAGTGTGCTTGCCGTCTGCGGCGTGCGAGCATGAATTATTTTCTTGCACAACGCACACACCGACACCGAAGTGTTAAGCCCACACTCGCATGTTTAAGACGCCCAATTTTTGACACACTGAATTGTATGGGAGCTCGTGCGTTGCGAGCGGACAGAAACATTCTCGGCGTCTGAAGCGTGAATTTATGGAGCACTCGGACAGGAGCCGTCCATTGTCTGCACCCTGGTGGCGACCCTTGCCGAAAACCAAAAAAAAAAAAAAACAAACCGTACCCGGAGAGGGTGACGCCGGCTGGAATTTAGGATAAGCAACTGTAGTTTTTTGCTTCGCATTTCAGCATCCCGCGGCCGGTTTTCGTCCCTCGACCGGTCGTCGCAAGTTTGTAATCGCTCGACCGCAAACGTTTGGTGAGCGAGCGGGGACAAACTTGTTTGTTGGTGGAGTGTAGAGAGGATGCAAAGGGGAGGCGTTACATCACGGGTTTTGCTAGTACGGGTTGGATTAAACCGTGACCGACATTCCCGAGGGTTGGCTGAGCATGAGCGCGAGCTTCAGCTGTCGCGGGGTAGAAGCGCTCGTTGAACGCAACGATTGAGGTTAGCGAAATCTGTGGTCGGTGCAGCGGTTGAGAAACCAATTTAGGGCAGGGACCGTGCAACATGCACATGCGCACCGTGTCCTCGTTCGGTCACCGAAATCGGGGTGACGGTATGGTAATTATCTTCTTATATTTCCCTACACGCGTGCGCTCATCCTCGTGCTCTTCTCGCTACCCTCCACCCGGTTCCGATTTCATTTATGGGCAATTAAAAGTAATGAAATTGTCTTGCAATACCCTTTACGGAGTGCAGGGTTCCCCCGGTTTCGCAAGGTCGTGCCCGCAAGTGCAGCCCGTGCCGTGCCGATGTTTCGATACCTCATTGGGTTGGGGAATTAGTTAGCCATCATCCTTGAACTCCGCCCGGCGTCCGGTCATCTGGACGATGCGCAAAAGCAACGACGCGATCATTATGCGGTGTTGATCGAACGACAGCGCGGGCAGATTAAATCCCCGGGCGAGCTCGTGTCAAGCGGGGTGGCCGGAGAATGTGGCCTACCACGTACCACTCATAACCGTGTCTGACCGTCCGCCGCCTTCCCGGCTCAATAAAGCGTTATTGATTCCGTGCGAACTCGCGCGAGTTCTGGAGCGGCGTGCGTCGACGGCAGAGAAGGGCGAGAACAAAAAAAAAAAAAAAAAACACCGACAAAGGCCCCACCGGTGACGGAATCGAACGCAACCGATGCACATTCCTCGGCGATCGGACTTGACTTGACCACCGGCCAGCAAGTGGACTTCATATCAGTCAAATCAATCTTCATTGGTGGGACGTCTTTAGTGTGGTTGCGCATGGTTTGCGCATCGTCGTTGACGTTTCGTTTCGTGCTATTTTTTTGTTGTAGTTGTTCTCTCCTTCTCTCCTTCTTTCCTTCTCGCGCGCGTTGTGCAATCCCGGCGATCCGTCTCGATTTCATGCGATCGTGCACGATCGTCCGTTTTTAGATTTTAACCGGCGCGAGCCGCCCTCGGTCCCTCGCAGACGTGACAGGAGCAGGAGAATGCTTCCTCACCGAACCGATCGAACGGAGCGCATCTCGATGGGAATGCAATTTGAGCTTGTGAGCATTTTTTCCCCCCCATCCCTCTCCCTGAAGCACACGGTCAGACGGGCGGGGTGAAGATTAGACCGGAGGCGGGCTCGTTTTAGTAACCCCATCAGCAACGGAACATGAACTTCGCGCGAGTTCGCCCAAGAAGCTTGGCCACTGGGATTCCGTTTTTTTTTTATTCGCCCAACTACGCTTTCGCTCTTTCGCCGTTCACCTCGACTTCGGTTTCGCTTTTGCTCGAATTTTGATTGACGTTGCTGGGGATCGGGATGGTAGGGCGGGCGCTATTTAGAATGCGCGCTGCAGTTTATTCATGATGCGCGCGGCATTGTGGACACCTCTGGGGTGTTCTGCCGGCCGCATGATTGATGGAGTGTACCAGATCGGGTGCCTCCGATAAGCCGGGTTACACCGTGATAACGGCTGACGAGGGCGCGCGCCCGCCGTTGTGAGAGTGTTTTATTTTTAGTTGTCCGCAAACAGTTGTCATTATTTTGCGATCAATCACGCAGGACCTTTGCCGAGGGGCCGGGGGGGGGGGGGG
>KI915045.1:4256515-4412677 GCA_000473445.2 Anopheles farauti
GGCCTACCACGTACCACTCATAACCGTGTCTGACCGTCCGCCGCCTTCCCGGCTCAATAAAGCGTTATTGATTCCGTGCGAACTCGCGCGAGTTCTGGAGCGGCGTGCGTCGACGGCAGAGAAGGGCGAGAACAAAAAAAAAAAAAAAAAAACACCGACAAAGGCCCCACCGGTGACGGAATCGAACGCAACCGATGCACATTCCTCGGCGATCGGACTTGACTTGACCACCGGCCAGCAAGTGGACTTCATATCAGTCAAATCAATCTTCATTGGTGGGACGTCTTTAGTGTGGTTGCGCATGGTTTGCGCATCGTCGTTGACGTTTCGTTTCGTGCTATTTTTTTGTTGTAGTTGTTCTCTCCTTCTCTCCTTCTTTCCTTCTCGCGCGCGTTGTGCAATCCCGGCGATCCGTCTCGATTTCATGCGATCGTGCACGATCGTCCGTTTTTAGATTTTAACCGGCGCGAGCCGCCCTCGGTCCCTCGCAGACGTGACAGGAGCAG
Organism: Anopheles farauti; assembly: GCA_000473445.2. NCBI lineage: Eukaryota > Metazoa > Arthropoda > Insecta > Diptera > Culicidae > Anopheles > Anopheles farauti. Next base: position 4,257,022 of record KI915045.1, read on the forward strand.
GAGAATGCTTCCTCACCGAACCGATCGAACGGAGCGCATCTCGATGGGAATGCAATTTGAGCTTGTGAGCATTTTTTCCCCCCCATCCCTCTCCCTGAAGCACACGGTCAGACGGGCGGGGTGAAGATTAGACCGGAGGCGGGCTCGTTTTAGTAACCCCATCAGCAACGGAACATGAACTTCGCGCGAGTTCGCCCAAGAAGCTTGGCCACTGGGATTCCGTTTTTTTTTTATTCGCCCAACTACGCTTTCGCTCTTTCGCCGTTCACCTCGACTTCGGTTTCGCTTTTGCTCGAATTTTGATTGACGTTGCTGGGGATCGGGATGGTAGGGCGGGCGCTATTTAGAATGCGCGCTGCAGTTTATTCATGATGCGCGCGGCATTGTGGACACCTCTGGGGTGTTCTGCCGGCCGCATGATTGATGGAGTGTACCAGATCGGGTGCCTCCGATAAGCCGGGTTACACCGTGATAACGGCTGACGAGGGCGCGCGCCCGCCGTTGTGAGAGTGTTTTATTTTTAGTTGTCCGCAAACAGTTGTCATTATTTTGCGATCAATCACGCAGGACCTTTGCCGAGGGGCCGGGGGGGGGGGGGGAGGGGGGAGGATGTACTGGGGGCGTTTGTAATTGGTAATGATTGGATTTTAATTGATAAGGATCGTGCGAACGGCGCGTTACACGGCTGGTGCGGTGGACCAAACCGGCCGTACCGGACGATAATCACATTATCGTCCTTCGTGCATGGGAAGGATCATCGGTCGTACGGAGAGGAGTATGTCTTCTCTTGAGGAGCTTTAAATGGAAAGAATTTCAGCAAGTTTACAACAGCTTTTCATTGGAGCATTAGATTAGCATCTAGTAGAATGTGAAAATCTTCATTAAGATAGGAGAATCTTTTTTTTGTCGTGGCACATTTGTTGTGGATATAAATTCTTCGAAAACTTCATTCGATTTCTACTAGCTTTGGATTCTATTTAATCCAAATTATTTGTTATTTTACGTTCTGTAGCCTCTGATATAGGTAGTAATATTTTACCAGAGAATCCTGATTTGCCGGCAATAAAATCCGCATGGCAATAAAAACCATAAATAAATGCTATAAATCGAATTATAACTATGCAAAATAGATGTTTCAAATAACAGACTTTTTACTATAAACTGTGAAAAGTATAGATATGCCATCAAGATTGAAGTAATTCATGAATAACTTATCTATGCGATTTACTCTAGGCCTCTTTGCATAACATCATATTCTTTACAAACTATCATCATCACAGTGCGGGGATTGGAAGACTTAATCATTGTTTTCTTTGCGTTCTTTTACGGCCTGATCATTTAGTTCTAGCAATTTCAAGCTCGGCTCGAATGAAACTTCATACTACCGGCTAATCGAGAGTTATGCTCGTGCAGGCAAGCATCTCGCGGATATTACTTCAGACATTACGCTCATAACTGCGCCACAGTCTAGACATCTGCACAGAACGGCCACTTAGTCGGCTATCGGTCCCCCGTTAGGCCGGCTGGTAAGATGTCCCATAAAATCCGAACGGAAGGAAACTTCCCATCGTTCATCGCAAAACGACGATAAACCCCGCCGCAAGTTCATTGGTCCGCGGCAAGCGACGCGCTAGACGTGTAATTTTGCGAGTGCGCTTAGAATTTTCCCGCACCCTAACGAAGCCGTTAGGAATCCGGCATCCCGCGAAAAGCAAAAGGATACTCCGGGCCTTCGGCTTTCGCGCACTGCGATACTCCTGGTCGCGATTGTCGCGCGTTCTGATTTAAATAATTACCATCACCTGCCGCAACCGGCACCCATTAAAGATAATTGTTAATGAATAACTCTCTCGGCGCTTTGCGCATTCATAAGGATTGCGGGTCTGTTTTTTTTTGTTTTGCGAAATCCGACACACCCTGCGGCGATCGCACGGTGGACACTAATTAAAAGAGTAATTATTAACAGCGCAATTGACGCGGTGATTATTGCCTACGCACTGGATCCTTTCGGTTCCAATGGGGCGAGGCACGAGGGGATGGAAAAACGGTCTCTCCTCCCTCCGGAGCGTCTTAAGCGGTTGTCTAATGAACCCAGTTAGCTACCGGTGGATCATGTTTTATTTCCCCATTGGATCGGCGCGGGACTGATAAATCTGCCACGATTGTTCTGCAAATATTGGCTCCAGGTTTCGGGCTAACGAAGGTACTCATGGCTGGGAACGCGCCGCTCGGTGCAATAAATTGATCCTATTAAATATTTATTGCTTCCCGTCGTTCCAGTGTTCCGCGTCCGATCGATCGATTGACTCGGCTTGGCTCACTGCTGGCCTCGGTTCGGTTTAGCTGGCCAGCGCCTCTAGGCGCTCTGGGCGCAAACGTTTATGATTCATTTGAATCTTTGCCGATCGGGACTCGGGCGCTCGTGACTTTGTGCAGCCCGCGTAGGGATGGTCCGCGAAGTGACAAACTGCTGTCAAACAGCTAGATCAATCTGGACAGTCATTGCTGCGAGGGGTGCAAATATCCGGACCGGTTTCGGACGCGCCGAGCAGAGCACACGCGAGATGCACCCGCCTAAAAATAGCTCCACCGGCTGCAACGTCTTCGGGCGATTTGCAATTCAATGCTTCACCTCGCCGCCACCACCGCCGCCACCACTATCGGATGGTAAATTATGCCAATCGGGGGGAAACAATTGTTTATTTATGCCCCCCGTTTGGATGCGGAATGAAAAATAAGTTCCAACGCGCCCCCGGAGACTCTCGGCCGAGTGCACGAACCCGGGGTGCTCGCGAAGCGTTTGAATTGTTTATTGAAATAAATTTCAATACTAAATGCCCGGCACCGGTTCTAGCTCCGGTTCTAGCTCCCGGATCCTGCGGCCAGCTGCGATTTGCGTTTTGATTTATTATTAACAAATTGTTGTCGAAAAGGGAAACACATCTGCAACGGGGCCGCTTGCAATTGCTGGCGGTAGGAGCGTAGAAGCTATTGCCGATATTCTGTGCCGTGGAGTAACACACACACACACACACACACGTGCATTAGCCCGGTACCGCGAACCGGTTTCCAACCCTATCCACCTGGGTTTTGCGGTTGATTGATCGAAAACGATAAATTTCAATTAATCTCCCACTACCCCGGCGGGAGTCCCGGCCGCAAAATCCAACCCCCGAAAGAATCCGACAGCGTGGTACAAGACAGCTTATGTGTTTTTTGTTTTTTTGTTGGAACCACATTCCTGGTGTCGGACCGAGCGCGAGCGGGGAGAGTGTTCCAGTTCGACACAATTTTCGACGCGAGTTCTTACCCGCGAGTGGTGGTGTGGTCCTTTCGAACGTTGGGTGAACCAATTTCAGACCGATTTTTTTGAGAGAAAAAAAAAACAGAAGCAAATCGGCCCATATGGTCAGTTGCGGTGTTTCGGACATTAGAGCGCGATGTGTGCGCTGGTGGTGCAAAATAAATGCCGAAAAACCTCGTGCGAGACAAGCCAATTCGAAGGTCACACCGAAGGCAAACCCAGTAGCGTCGCGTCAATCCACTGTTGTTTCCTTTTTCACTTAAGCCCTTAATTAAGCACATCCAGTGTCGGCAAAGTTCAGGGCACATCCGAAACCATCTCCACCACCGCAGGGTGCGGCCTCCCGTTTCCGGAGATCAATTCAATTCAAAGCCCCAAACGGACAAACTCATCACGGTTGACCGCTACCGAATGTTCGCCGCGGGTTGTATTGAGTGGTGCCCGAAACGAAACGCTCTTTGCCGGGCGCTCTTTAAGGGACACAAAGGCGTCCGGCGAGGGTCTCGTTAGTCCACCCGGGGCCGGACACAATGGCCGTGATGGGCCGTGATTTCCTTCTTGCCGCGCGCACACACACACGCACACACAAAAGCGTCCTGGCAGGAGCGAACGCGTTCACTTTCCGACACGTTCGCGCTTGATTAAGAATTTGCCGACACGGTGGCGGTCGGGGCCGTAGTGAAATCGAAGCGAAACCGATTTCTGCCTCTTCAACTTCAAAGAGCGCACTCCGGGAGAGGTGTCTTCTTGGCGCTTCTTTTCGCTTCGTTTTTTTTTGTCGTGCCTCTGCCGCTGATCCACCTGTTTGGGTTTGGGTTGCCCACGACGGCTCCCGGAACATACAGGTGTGAAATGTTTGCGTTTTGCGTTCGTTTCTAGGCGGCGTTCGCACGGACGCTCTCGTTCTCGCTCTCTCTTTCTCTCGGTAGGTCGTTTACCCGTGCGTACCCGAGGTCGATCGTGTTTGCTCGATCGTTCGATTAGCGTAGAATGGCCGTGAAGGGAGAGTAGAAAAAAAAGAGGGTAGAATCGGGCCTTTATCATTGTGCTCACCCGCAAGCGCTGCGCAGGCATTGGAAATTGCACCGATTCGAAAGTGAAAAAAGCTTCCCCAACGATCCCACCAGAGGGCGCACGGTTGTACGGGCGAGATTATGGAGATTGCCCCGTTGCCAACTAGATCTTCGCGATCGCTAACCGGTCTCCTGCTCGGGCGGGACCGGTGCATCTTCAGCGTGCAGTGGGAGTTCATTGCACATCCTCCAATGGAAAACCATTTTGTGGCATAAAATACCGCCCGAAAGTAGGGCATAAATATGGACTTTCCCGCTTCTGGCAACGGCGCTATCTAGCGTACGGAGGGCACGGGGCGTGGGGCAAAACAGGGAGAATTAATAATTTTAATATTTATTAATTAATTAACATGCACCGGTTGGGTTAACCGGCTAGGTACCTTCGCTGAACTTCCAGCTGGTGGAGTTTAAAGAGAGAAGCACCCGTGGAGTCCGCACTTCCCGCAGTAAACATTGTCATTCGAAAGATATTGCGATAGCTTGCGGTGCCACAAGCAGGCCGTTCCGAAGAAGATCATCTAGTGATGGGCAAGCTCGGGGTGGAGGGTTTTAGAAATAGTGTAGTTTAAAAGATTCTTAATGAGTTTCTTCAACTGATCACGCTGGTGAAGGTGAGTGGAGATTTTAGCCTTCGCTACTACTAAGAGTTTACATGAAAAGGTGATCATTGTCTGGCAGTTCAAGAGCGTTCTGTTAGACGTGGAAAAGTCTTCTATAGGTCTTGCCTGGTAACTTAGTGATCACAATTGTGAAGATTATGATAGTCTCAAATAAAAGTTCTTTATTCATTGAAATTATTATACCCTCGAAATGTACCAGAATCGTGAACGTAAAGATCTGATTTATTCTCAACATTGATTACTGTCTGTAATGTCAGAATATTGTCCAAGTTTTCCCTGAATTACATACTAAAACACCCTCAACTAGCCCATCACTAGCATCTCCCGCCTTCCTGTGGGAACCGGCCAGCGCAACGCATCGAATAAATTAATTGGTAAGAGCCGTCCCGCTCGCTCCAACCAGCCGGGACTTCCGGTCGCTCACGGCACTAGCGTCGATGCACGGAGCTAGTTAAATGCGTGGCGCGGGTTTTGCACCGCGACGGCCACGGCACACCCAGCCGCAACCCGTAATTTCTTCATCACCACCGACGGGAACGTAACTGTTCCGTTTGTAACTGTTTTTATGGACACCCTCCGTACCCTATTTGCCTAAGCGCATCGGAGCGAACTGGACACGGCCTCGGCTCCGACCAAACCGATCGCGGATGATAGCTGGCGCTCGCGCATCGCACACTGCTAATATCCGTAATCATTGTGTGTGTGTGTTAGTGTGTGTGTGGATTTTTTTCTTCTCCTGGCTCGCGGTTTCGGCGGAGGTCGCTCGTTACTGGAGCAGCACCCGGTGTACCCGGGGTGGATGGATGACTTCCACTTTGCATGCTGGCTCGGCCGGCTTTGCGTAACCTCATCAATCATGGTGCGCAATCTGCACAATCGGAGTGGGGGAGAGCGAGCCCGTGGCCCAGAAAAAAACCCCGATTCCCGAACGGAACGAGCCAACTCCCGGGCCAACATCCGGGTGGTTTGGGGAGGGCCGGGGCGTTGTGAGTGAGCTATTTAAATTATTAAGAAAGCTCCGCTTGCTTCGCCGTACCGTTTTTTTTATTCTGCTGCCAACCGATCGATCTTGATCGGCCTAGATCGAGGCGCGGGGCGCCTCGCGGTTTTGCGGTTTAGAATGATTGCCGTGGTATGTTGGTTTCTGGGTCAGTTTGGCCCGATTGGGGATTGGATTGTTTTGTCTTGGCGCTCGGCGCTCACTGCCTAGAACGCTTCCCCGTTGCATGGGGAAACAATAATCGAAATTGATCGCTAATTAAAATCGCCTTCTCGACTCGGCTCTTGGGACTCGTGGTACCGTGTACCGGCACAATATGCCAACCCCTCGGGGTACCCTACCCGTGTAGCACCAGTACACATCGTCTTAATTGCGTCGATTTATGAAAGACCGGAAGGCAAGAACGCGGCCGGATCAATTTCGCACACCGGGAACCACCGGAGCCGCTACCAGTACAACATTCTGTACAAGCCATCCCAATCAGGCGGAGGGAACGAAACCAAACAAGCCATGGAGCAAAAAGGGTTGCAAAAATATGATCGCAATTGGTGATCTTGAGCAACATTTTCATTTGCGCCCGGGCCGGGTTGCATGCGCACCAGCACCGTACACATGCCACATGTCGTGCTGTGGTAGCATAAATGAGCTGCTCGGACCCGCGTCCCACCTCACCCGCACCGGGTTGGGATGCCATTTCATTGCCCTTGTTGTGCGCGGTGGTGTGCGCGAAGATTTTTCACCAAAGGTGCGAACTTACCGAAGCGGTGCACAACAATAACGGTTGGAACGAGCCGACCAGGGGTGGGGAGTGTGGAGAAAATATTGATCTTAAATATGGTGGCCACATTTATGGGCATCGAGGCACCCGAGCGGGGTGGGGCGTGAGAGCGATTGGATTGCGTGCAGGCATGTACCAGAGAGGGTGCGAGCACCTTAATGAATGCACCTGCTAGCATGGCATGGTGGACGTGATCTTGTTCTATTCATCCGTTGCTGATGAGCCAGCAGAAAAGCATAATCAAACCGGGTGCTGGAAGCGAATCGAACGAATCTTTTGGTTGGAGAGGAACCAGTCGTTGGAAGGTAGCTATCGGAAATGGTTTCACAGTTTCACAAGTTATTTAATTAAGTTGTTTTTTGTTCTAAAAGCTGATACATGAAACATGAAAAAAATTATCTTGTCCAAGTGTTTAATCCCTCAAACCGGATGGCAATGAAAAACGACTTTGTTTCGATACAAATTTTAATAATTAGATTAAATTAATCTGAAATTAAACTTTGTTCTGTCACTCTTTTCTTCTCCTACATCACACTTGTTGAATAATAAAAGCCTCCCGTGTGAACTGTTTACGAAATATTTGCCATAAAATAAAAGATCGTTATAGTTTATAGCAGTCTAAAATTAAACAAATAATCACTCTCGCAAGTTTGTGCCGTGAGCATGTTTGTGTTTTTGTTTATTTCCATAACCCATTCAAAGATACTATCCGCATTAAATTAAACTATTTAATGGCGAGGCTGCGATGCCTCTCGTTAGTTTGTTCCTTTTCCCTTTCCAGCAGTCACTTTCCCATGTTTGTCAGTCTTCCACGTCCGCTAGCGCAACCGGCTCGAGCCAACCTACACACCTTGCTCACTCTCGCACCCTCGGGCACCGAAATTGATTATGTTTCGTGTTCGCGGTACTACCTCCTTCGGGATGGTTGAATCAAACGCTGGTACCCAGTGCAGATGACACCCAGCGTTTGTCGTTTTTTTTTCTTGCCTGCTTTTCTTCCGCTTGCCAAGAACTAAACTAAGATGCCATAAAAAAGTGCCTCCGTACACGAAATAAACCACGCGAAGGAGATTAAAAGAAAAGCGTATCGGGCTTGCGCTTCCAACAGTGGGAAGATGGGAAAGGGCGGGTGGCGCGGGAAAGGAAATACCAGCCCTCCCGGATGGTCGCCCGCCCGCCCGATGGTCATGGCGATGCGGACGCGCTCATTTGCCGAGAATGCGCAAAAGTTCGCGCAAATCAATTGTGCTGTGTGTATACACAATTATTTATTCGTTTTCTCACAATCAGCGCTAAATCAGTTGTATTTACCTCTCCTTATCCCTTCGGCTTCTCACCCGATCGCACCCTCACGTTCACCGTTTCCATCCATTTCCCCTGCACGGCTGCATTGGATTGTTTCGGTTTTATTTTTGCACCCCAGCTGCTCCATCCTCCATTTCGCATGCATGCCTCGTTTTGGTGGAGCAAATTAAATAAATTAAATATTGTGTCGCACAGACACCGCAGCAGAGTGTCGCCCAGTCACAGACACCACCAGCACCAGCACCAGCAGCGGCAGCGGGAGCAGCAGAAGCAGCAGCAAGCGGGGAAATAGTTTCCCTTTTTCTGCGCGGTTCGATTCGTTCTGATCGCGGGAAGGTAGCGTTCGCGCAGGGATAATGAGGCGTAAAATAGGAGACAGCGGAGACAGAACGGAGTGTCCCTATAGGGCTGGCGAGTGCGCGATCATCGTCATCGAACGAGCATCACATGATCGTCGCTAGCTACTTCGGGCTGGGTTTTTATTGCCCCTGCACGATTCGCGTTTTATTTTCGCATGCACTTTTATTCGCCTTCGAATGCAACTGACTACTCTTGTATGTGTGTGTGTGCGTTTTTTCTACGGACGGTGAATCTTCTTCACCCACCCAAACAAACGAAATGCAGTGCAGAATAATGCAAAAAAAGGAGGGAAACAGCAATCGGACGATGTTGTTTTGGGAAGGATTTCTGATCAGTCTCGTGTCGTGTCCGGCCATACTCGTGTGTTCGGGGTGTATGGGACGACTATCGACTATCTGATCGTATGGTTCGTAGTTAATGGTGGAACACAATCAGGCAGGGTTGGTTGGGTTGGAATTTGCAATGCGTTTTAAAGAAAGACAAGCTCAATGACAAAACAAAAAGAAGGTTAGATATTGAATGTGGTAGAGAGATGAACTAAGAAATTCATTAATTTCTTCAATTGACAAAGAATTTTACGACAATTAATAAGTTTTTTTTTGTAATAAAGTTGGATGAAAATAAACCCAGCAAACCCTGCAACCATTCTCTACATCATCCACACCATATCATGGGCACGTTCTCGTACGATACCAGCGATGCACGAACCAGTCCCGGTTCCCTCTAGGTTCCCTGCCCCATTGCCTATTTATGTACACACGCCGATATTTATGTGTCCCAGCGCGAATCGGTATCGGAATGTTTGTCGTTATCGTGGTGCTTCGCGACAACGGAAAACATTCTCGACAACATTCCCGCGAGTGGTTCGGCCGGAAGGGTAGCGAAGAAGGCGAAGAATGTTTCGCACCGGGCACAGGACATTTGCTTACGTGCTGCCCGTGGTGAGATTTTCGGTTCCTTGTATGGACCGCACGACGTGCTTATCTTGGTGGGTTGGTAGGAGGAGGCTGCCGGTGGAGTGTGCCTCCAGTGGGCGATTATCGCACGCATCGGATGTGGAATACCTGGATTAATTGAACAGGAATCCGGGCGAACATCGGCCGTCAATGTTGGCGAAGACAGGGAGGATATTTTGAAGAAATTCAGTTAATTTTTCCACCGTCAGTAGAAGGTTCCGGGAATAATTTCAAATCAGAGTTTGATAATTTATTGACTCAGTTAGAATCCGTTGAAAAAAGCGATACCATCACAAGCTCAAATTACACTTCATGAGCAAATCCTCAAAATAGATTAGAAAGTTGTTAGATGAACAGATATATAGCTCTCCAAACCAAACAATTTTGTCCAACATCGTTGCAAATTACGCAATTCGCAATTCGGTGCAATAAATCCGGCCCACCAGCGGCAACATTGTACGCATCGCGAGATCAAACGAACCCGGCCCGGTGCGGTGATCGATCGAGCCAAACGAGCGAGCTTAAATTTTTGCGCGATTTGTACCAATTGCCCTCCCCGGTGGATCCGTTATCGAGCGTGTGTGTACTGCAAGCCACCGGTCCGCCCACATCCGATAACACGAGCTCCCACCCCCCAGGGGGGTTTGGAAAACAAATAGTTGACTGCTTTCTTCACCACGCAACGGCAGACAACCGACAAGCGCGGCGGGTTCGTCGCTTGCTGTAGAAGTCTTTCGTTTCATTTCGCTTCACCACCGCTTGGCAAAGCACGCGCACGCGAGACGCGCGAGGGCGCAGGCGGTGGGTTGGAACAATTAACAGCACTTGGTCGTGTTCTGGTAACTTGATTTTCTCTCCATCCATCGACACTCTTTTCACCCAGCCGCCTCCCTCCTCCCCTTCACCAATGGTACTACGCCAACACCGTTTCCCTTTCATCTTCCAGGGCTGCGGCGGTCTGCGTAGCGATAGAATTGGCCGCGTTTTATTATCAGCCGAGTCGGTGGGTTTCTCTTGCGATGGGGATGAAGCTGGGAGCGTGTTTTTTCTTGCTATTTGCTGTTATTTGTTACCCTGCTGCTTACGCTCGCACCCACCACCGTTTGTTTAGTGCTTCATTTTTCTTTTACTAGTTTTTTTTTGTGTGTGTTTGTTACCACTCTTAACAGTGAAAACATTTTTCAAGAGCAATTTTTCTCGCTCGGCTGTTTGTGTTTTTCTACCGTGCTCGTTTGCCGCACGACGTTTGCCCGACGGCCCTTTTTGGATTGTGATTTTCTTTTTATGGCAAACCTTCCCCTTTTAGCAGGTTCTTAGCGAGTTGGTTCTATTCGCTACCACCCGGGGAAGTGGATTGAAAATGAAACCCGACAAGCGTGTAGACGCGCTGGCGAGCAGACTGATTCGACGGAAAATCATCTCGATGAGTAGCTGTCGACGCGGTTACGGGCTTATGGAAGAGGTAGTTTCATAGCGATGGGTCTTTTTTGTAAAAAAAAACCTAACTAGAACTATCGCGAAGAAGCCACGAGGTGTCTGGGTATGGCGGTAGCAAAAATGCTACCGAGAACCGAGAACCACTCTTCTAATTAAACGTTCTGCTCGCTGGCTGCGTAATAACAATGAGCCCGCGGTTCCGATGTGCCCAACGCCGTGATGGTAATAAAATGAGGCAGACAATAAAATATGTTTCTCCAAGCTATAACGACATGTTTCGAGATTGAAAGGGCTTTTTTACGGGAGCTATAATTTAGTGTAACCGATACCGAAGTGGCTGAGAGTGGTTTGTATTTTGATGTATCAGTGTAATGAGCTACTGAGCGATAGGTGGCTCTTGTAGCTCCCTTGGCTTCGGGTGTTGTTGGAGGGTAGACGTCAGCGTTTGCGTCAGGTGAAACGCTTCGATGAATAATTGTCCGTTTCTTATCATTATGTGCGTACGAAGCAATTTTTGTTTACTAGCTTCTATTTTTTAGCATTAATGCGACAACATCGTGATGATTCAGATTAATGACTGACAAAGCGAAGGGTAGATCTTAATACTGTTCACTTCAGACTGGGAAAATAGCTAGAAAGATTTTATGTATTTTTAATGAATAAAATTCTTATAAAGTACACTGTTGTCGCTGCTAAAATATACATTAATACTTGATCCTTCTTCAAAGCGACATTTTCAGGCACTGAAGAAATTATACGAAGAAGATTAAACAGGCTAAAATTGTTCATTTTACCTCATCGAGTAGAAACAATGCTGAATTAAAAACTCTGCCCGTTAAACTAACCCCATGGAAAGCGTCTCGAAGCCTGAAGGCGTCGCTCGGAACCGCGTAACTGAAGCTAATTCGTGCGCTTTTTAGCTCGACCGTTGAAAGTTTTTCCACCACCCCGGGCGGGGTAGGCCAGGGGTAGGATTGGTGTTACAAATTTCCTCGCCATTGTTTGTGGTGGTGGTGGTGGTGGTGGTGTGGCGTGCAAAAATAAGAAAAAAAGCCAACCAGAAGAGGTTACGTGCGGCAACACGTTGGCGGTATTTTTTTTTCACTTCTACTGCGCAATAATTTTCTCCGCTTCCAGTTTTCCAGTTATGTTACGATTAATTGCTCCGAAGCTGGTGGTACCCCCGCGTGCTGGGTTCGTCGTAGCACGCCCCTCTTACCGACCTTCCCGTTCGGTTGTGTCTTACTCCTTGTGGCGAAAATGCCACCGAATAGGAGGAGATCGGTGTAGGATTTATTGCAAGGAAAATGTTTCCGATCGTTGTGGTCAACCGCGGCTAGTGGCGAGCTTGCAGTTATCTTTTTGTTTCCCTTATTTTGTGTCCCAAAACTTCGAGCGCTTTCGCTGACGCAGGTTCGAGGTGTGTGTGTTTTGGATTTCGCTATCACTGCTCGGTGACCCGAAAAAGATACTCCGCGAGGTTTTTTTTTGTATCCCCTACTGAATGAATTTCGGTAGCCCACCCAGAAGCTGCATGTTCCGTTAGCCCACCTGGCTGAAAACCGGCACAAAGGATAAGGTTCTCGAGCCTTCCGACTCCCCCGCCTAGCAACAGTGAAGCACCGAGAGCTGAGCACTCGCAAGACAAAAGGATTTATTAACTTCTTCTCTACTTTGTGTGTGCTTTCCAGCGGTTGTTAGAAGGAAAAAGTTGCTCACTCAGCTGGCAGCCAGCCGGCTTGATTGAAGGCTGATAAAAGTGCGGGAACCGTGATCGGTCAATCAATCAGCGAGAACTAGCACTACGGGAGCCTAATGTCTATCGGTTGCGTCAAGTTCTCAGCTTAGAGGGTGTTCAGCGTGAAGCGGTTCTAGGTTAGTTTGGCCACGATCCTCGACGGCTATTTGTCAGCTCAAACCATCATCGACCCGCTTAACACCTCTCGCGCACCCGGTGGGTCTGCGGCTGCCGACCGGACAATGACCTTTCGGAGAGATCTTATCTATCTTTTTTGGCACGGCGTACGGTGAAGTGCGAAACAGACACTTTGAATTGGAAATGGGAAGAACAATTGAATGCTACACGGAATGAGAATTTTTCTTATTTTCGAGCTAATAAAATCAGTGAAACTGGAACTCGCCCTCGTCCCGATGTCAATTATTGCTGATGGGTGCACATTAGGCACCATTAATTACGCTCGTATTATTGGACTGCTTCTTTTACTGCGCGATTCTCTTAACGTTGGTTCGATTGGCGCAAGCACCGATCCATTGTAACTGACAATTTTTTCTTTTCCCAACCCATCTTCCAATTCTGATCGAGTGCGAGTGCAAGTGAAGCGCCGTTTGCATGCAATAATTTTCCAAATTTAATTATACGCACATTCGGCACTCGCCATCGATTCGTGCATGGACCGTCTTCATCAGGGAAGGTATTCTGGGGAAGCTCAAAAAGATCCGCCACAATTTCACACACATGGTGTCCAATCAAGGCTCCGGGCGTAATGGGTGGTTGCGGAGTTTTGATTTCGGGGAAGAAAAAATCCGACGAGGTTTAGGACCCAATTTATGAAGGGGGAATTTTGCGCCGTGTTGGTTCTTATTATTACTTTTTTTTCACGGGAATGATCTTGATTGGAAGATTGGTGGCGAGTTGGGTCAGAACAAAAAAAAAATCACTTTTCAGCACCCCTATTATTAGGCTAATAGCTTAAGCTACGAATCATCTATTAGCCCGTGTGACGGTGTTTGCCTAGCTAATAGTTTTAGTGGGATCGTGATCGGTGTTTTTTTTTATTTTGATGCTGCCCGACGGGATCCAAGATAAAAATGAAAGGTTTTAGATCCCTCTGTTTCAGTGGTGTTGAGGTTATGGTTTGGTTTTGCTAAAATAAAGTTTTTGCCATGTATTTGTAGTGAGCATTATTATTTTGTAATACTTTTCAGATTATATACAATATGTTTGGTCAAAGTATACAAGCTGTTTGTATAAAAATAGCTTACTGATTTTTAATTATCTGCAACATGAAGAAGGTTAACAAACATAAACGCTTAGAACACCTGTTCAAGTAGCCAAACGTTTCTTCCATCGCCAATCCAACTCCATGCCCAAGATTACTTAACGAAAAAGGTGAATGGTCTTCCGCCGATGTTGTGGCTGTGACCTCAAAATTTATACATATTTTTAAACCATTTCGGTTGCCTCTGCTGCTGCTGAGCCGATCGATGATCGCACCGTTTATGAATTATGAATTTCCCGAGCACACATTTTCGCATGCGCGTTGATAATTCGATTAACGGCGCTTTTCTTTTGCGGCGATCGCTGCGAACTCCACCTGCTTTTGGGGTTACATCCTCGAATCGCGTAATCGTGCGTGTCACTTGGAGTGTTGGTGCTCTTACATCTCCTGCCCAACGCGCGCCAGATACAAGCGAATCTGCATCGGCACGGTTCGGGTGGGAAGCCTCGTGAGATGGAGGAAAATTTTCACTTAATTTAATTTTGATTACCACGCGTGCGTACGGGCGGAATTTTCTTTCCCGGCGTTCGAAACTCGCAGCCCATTCGCTTGGCCGGCGGCTCGAGCCCGACTTTTCAAGCTGCTGTTCCGCCGATCAGCTGATTTAGCGGTGATCTAATTTCCCTCTTGCTCGATCTCGGGTGCGACCACTTTCCCGGCAGGGCGAAGGGAGGGCCCGTTTACGCGTAACCGTTTTGTCGGAATGCGAAGAAAGCGTTTAATTCGATTGTGATTGGAGGAGGGAGGAGGAGAGAAAAAGAGAGCGACAACGGGTACGTGGATGAACTAACACGCAGAACATATTACCGTAGTATTAAGGAAAACAGCGAGAGGGTGAGTGTGTGGAATGGTTACGGAAGAAAAACTGTTAACTCTATGGTTGCTGGGAGTGAATTTAAATGTGAAAACTTGTCACGGACGCGGTTGGTTGGATCATTTATCTGACATACATATTTAGTACAAAGTCGATCGATATTTATTTCAAATAAAGCTACCCCTTCAAGTTAGCAACCCAACAAAAATAAATAAAAATGATGGGATGCTTCTCATATTAATTTATAATTTCACTATAATGAAAAAATAATTTCAAACATATTTCAAATCTTCAAAACTGTTATCGTTTCCAGAAAACATTAGTTGAAAAGAAAACAACGAGACAATCGTACAGTTCTAAACGTCATAATTCAGATCACGAGTTTACTGGCTTCGACTCCGCGCACGATCTGCACGGCCTAAAAATTGATAATCCTCCACCATAAAATTACTGCAAACGCGCCTCCACGCCGTCGTTCCACCGCATGGTCCAGCCGGTTATGATCCACGGCGGTGGACGGGGTGGGTCCTCCCATCGTTGCCACCTTACAGCGTGAACAGGGTTGCCCGAGGGAAGGAGCAGCATCGACGCTGTCCGATCAGATCCTGCAGCATGTAGTTTTATTGTTCTTCCTTTCCTAATGGCCTCGACCCATCTCGAAATCCCAAGGTTCTCTCATCCTTATCGCACTCGTATGGGGTTTTTTCCTCTCTGTGTTTTTTTTTCGTTGTTGTTTGGCCCATTGGGTCCACGTCCTCGGAACCCACCCGGATTGAATTTCCAGTTTTATGTTATTCGAAAAATTTGTTAACTCATCCGCGATCCGCGCGCGAGGAAAGTGGCATCGCGGCCGACTTCGATCATGCGCTGGTTGTCGGTGGTCGGTTTCGACGTAAGCTACCTGCGCAGTTTTTGGACAAAGCGAGCTTTCAGCGCCCGAACCGATTCGCGATTACAGCCGCAGTTTCTCATCTCGCTGCGTTCCTACCCGGGGCGGCGTTGTCCACTTTTATCATTCGTAAATGTGTTTTCGCGGTATTCCACCCCACGTCCCCAGTGCGTTCGCTCCAACCGTGCCCAAAATCGAGACAGAAGCTGTAGCTCCTTTGCTCCTTTTTAGGAGTCGCGGTTGTGGAGTCGGTTAGAATTTTAAGGAGCGTAAGCGTTTCGAAGTTTCTTGGGTGCTTTTTATTTTCTATTTCCATCTCATCATTTTCAAGGAAGCAGGCGGTGACTCCTGCCAATAAAATGTTACGTGTTCGTACACCGCAACAAAGCGAACGTCCCGGAGCAGGCCTCTGGAGAAGATTCCAGCCCTCTTCCAGCTCCGAAAAACAGAACCCGCCTAAAACCTTTTAATTGCAATTTTCTGCTTTTATCCTTCGCACGAATACCTTTCAGCGGTCGCGCTGTGGCGGTGGATTAGACGGTGCGAGGTCATTTTTTAATTCTTATGTGTTAGCAGCTCGCCAAGGATACCCCGCGCGAGATGGTGAGTGAAACGAACGAGGATGTTGTGGTTGCAGCGCGAATAAAAACCCATTAGCAGCCAATGGTGGGATAGGGAATATGAACCTAATTTGATTTATACACCGAAAAAGACAAAAGCAATTGAAGCAATGGGCAGCAGTGCACATCTCAATTCCACGCCTTGGATGGTGAAATCCTTGAAGGCTTTGGGATGAGTAATGGCTTTGACTCGGCGGGAAACGCATTCATTCAGCCAATTTATTTTTGACGAATGCATCTTTGCTTCTGCCCCGGTGGGATTTGCAGGAAAAAATAAACGAAGAATCAATATCGCATAGCGAATCAAAGACGATTTAAAGAAAACAATAAAAATTATTAAATAAAATCGTTATAAGTTCTGAAGCGATTTTGTCGGCTATCATAAAGTCTCAGCATTTATTATTTTTTTCAATTCTGCAGAGCTTTTCTGTTTGATAAAATCACTCTAGGGTTGCTTTGTTTATAAAAAAATATGTTGAATAATATTTTTTCGAAGTAAAAACACAAGACTAGAATTATACAAGCGACGCTATTTGCCTCCCATCGCATTATGGCACGACCTTTTGCTTTCATCGTATCGATGTTATGGCAGACTTAATTAAGTCGCGATAGAAATGAAGTCTTCCACCGACCTATCGCATTATGCGGATGCACTTTCTACCGCACCGGAATGACTAACCCGGACCAGACTTTCGCGCATTTCGCCATCAACGCCCCGTCGTCCCACGCTAATGATGCTGATTTGCCTCATCAAGGGGTTGATTGCATTCGCTGTTTCTCAGACACACACACACTCACACGCGTGTGTTTATGTTGGTGCATTGCGGATTATATCTAATGTTGAGAAGCTAAGATTTACCACACACAAACACACACACACACACGCATACGCGATCACGAACTGACATATGATTTTTTACAGCACAAGATGGTTGAAGAAACTGGCAATAAAAAACAAAACAATCAAGTATGAACTAACGAGCAAAACACAGAATCACACAATGCTCAGTTCGCGCACGTAGGAACTGAACCGCCCTCGGGTGGGGAAGGAAGCTGGTGCATTAAAACGTTTCATTTAACACGTAGCGCACACGAGTCCCACACTCGCAACGGATTAAACTGTCTGGAGCCGTACCCCGGTTTCGAATCCGGTTCGAAGGACCAAATTCACTTTTCGTTTGCCTTACGCGCCACTGACTGGGGAATTGAAAGTGAAGCGATCACACACTCACACATGCACACACACACACACTGACATGTAGTTCTAGGCTTAGTTTGTTGACTTACCTCCGCCCAATGTTGCAACGGCTTGATGATGTTTGGTGGTAGCCGCGGCCGTGGCGGCCGTCGTCCCGATGAGGTTCCCGCTCGCCGTCTGCAGCGTCGGCGACGGGCCCATCACGCCGTACTTGATCGGTTTGAAGTGGAAGAACGAGGGCGAGTAACCGGAGCCGGCCCGGCTCAGCGAGCTGAACCGTTCCTCGCGGTCCTCCACGTACAGGCCCTCCTTGCCCATCGCGGCCAGCTGGCGGCCCTTCGGCATGAACATCACCAGGAAGACGGTGGACGAGGTGGCGACGAGCCCGAACGCGAGGCACGCGTCCCGATGGCGATCGGCCACGGCCAGCCCGCACAGCGTCCAGCCGAGCCAGATCGGTATGATGCCACCGATGGCGAGCCCGATGTAGGTGGCCTCCCGGTAGTTGTCCCGGATGCCGCGCGACTTGATCGCCAGGATGGCGACGAACACGATCAGAAACACGATGTAGATGAGCGATAGGAGCAGCTCGGCGAACGGTGTGTGGCAGAGGGGGATGGTGGGGGAAGCCGTGGCGGCCAGATCACCGGCGGTCAGGAGCAGATGGTACCGGCTGGAGACGGCCGTAGTGCCACCAGCACCACCACCGCCGGTCGATCCACCCACCGGCACATTGTCCACCCCTGGTGGTGACGTCAGCAGCCACTGTCCGCCGACCGCCACCTGTATGAGGACGGCGAACAGGAGCAGTAGGCCCTGGTAAGGGGCAGGCAGATAGACGCCCCCGTTCAGGCTGATCAGAAAGACGCACTTGACCAGCAGGGAGGCGAAGACGAGCGCGAACGCGACGCCCGCCCCGAAGCGCATCGTCGCACAGGACAGGGCGGTCGGGTTGACGGTGAGGACGGCCGCCAGCCCGGAACACGCGAACAGTCCGAGCAGCAGCATCTGGCCGAGGAAGAGATGCCTTCGGCTCGGTGACGTCCGCCACGCCTTGCACAGCACAAACACCTCGAACGCGGCCATCATCAGCATCGAGAGCGATGCCAGGACGAGGACCGGCACAACCCACGGTTCTTTTCGGAGACCTCCACCGCCGGGACCGCCCGCACCGCCACCCTCACCGGTCGTCGCCACTATCGTCGGTGGGGTAGCAACGTTCGACCGGCCGTGGGACGTGCTGGCGGGATGGCGGGCGGCAAGTATCACCCCACCCGGTCGTACCGTCGTCGAACGCGACGCTGCCGAGGCCGCGGTCGATGGCACTACGAAAAACTCGGTCGACATCTCGAGCCGGTGGGCCTGAGCCTGCGACGATACGTTCCCACTGATCCCGGCGATCGCGATCCCCGGTGCACTTTTCACACTTTCCGAAACGCCCGCCTCACCACCACCACCACCAACACCACCACTATCATCGACCCGATTCTGCGCAATCTGCAGCTGTTGCTGCTGCTGTTGCTGGTGTTGCTGCGATACGTCTAGCGCGAAATAGTCACCACCACTTTTGCCGGGCACTTGCTCCTCCACCGTTTCCTCTTCCTCCGCCTGCACTTCCTCTTCCTCGTCTTCCTCCGCCTCGGTGAGACGCACTTCCGCACCCTTGGCACTGCGCGAGCTCACCATCATCACGTCACTGCGCTTGATGTCATTGTCGGGGTTGGTGGGTGGCAGTGGGTGGGTCACGCTACCCGCCACCCGCCCAAACACTGGTCCCCGCGCCTGCCGCACACTTGGACCCGGCTCGTCCACACCACCACTGCTGCTGCTGGCGGGACGATTTCGGGGCGCCAGCCGATCACCGAACTTGGGCAGATTGAGCAGCGCCCGATGGTGATGGTTGCTTTCCGCGGCATCGAGATCTTCCGCACTGGCCGCACCGACACCGACACCGCTTGCTGAACACCGACCGTCGTGTACTATCTGGCAGAGGAGCGCTACCAGCGACGCGATCGCTAGCACCAGCGCCGACCGCTTCGGTCGACGAGCCATACCGAACTGACACCGATCTCGTGGCCGCGCGCGCTACGGACCGTCGGCCGAATGAGTCGGTTGAGAGCGGAGAGCATTTGGGGGTTGTTTTTTTTTTTGGGGGGGAAGCAAAGGAACGCGCCCGCGCCGGAAGGCTTTCGTGAGGCTCCGGTGGAGCTCACTCTCTGGACTGCGGGTGAGCGCACTATGGTTCGTAGTAGGAGGAAAGCGTTGGAATTGTATAATAACATCACGATGAATATATGACTCTGGAGCATATAAATGATTATTTATTATTATACAGAGAATTTGTTTTTGATTGATTGAAAAAGATATGGATTTTTTATGTTTTCAGAATCATTTAAAAGTAAAAAAGTACGAAAGATTCATTATTCTAAGATTAGAACTATACAAGCGACCCTCCCATCGTATTATGGCATGACCTTCTGCTTTCATCGCATCGATGTTGAGGTCGACTTAATTAAGTCACAATAGAAATTAAGTCTTCCACCGATCGAATAGGAGGAAAGCGTTGGAATTTTATGAAAACATGACGATGAATATATTCTTCTACACTCTGGAGCATATCAATGAGTATTTATTATCATACAGAATAATTGTTTTTGATTAAGTTTCCGATCTGTTTGTTTTCACGATGATCTTACTTTTTTTGTATTTATATTAAATGTTTAGCTGCTTTATAATTATCTTTTAAATAATTTATTACATTTTTCTGTATCATGTGAAACAAACAACTACAAAATAAAATTTCATGTATTTTTTTTTCAAGCAAAAGAAATGATAAAACTCATGTTTTAAATTATGCCTCCCTAAAAAGCAGTTTGAAGCTCCTCCAGCTAACCGAAGTTCAAGTGCAGCTGGATCTCACGCAGTTTAAAAGCCCCAACAACTTGCCGTGAGTATTCGTAACGCGAGAGTTCGAGTTACGCGATCGCTCGGTTTAAAAGGCTCCGCTCTCTTTCTTCGCGAGAGAGCTGGAGAGAGAGAGCGAGAAAGAGTCGTCCACTCTGAAGATTCAGATGAGCGCAAAAGCGGCGAACGTCTCGTAACAAACGTAATAAACGTTACGTCCGCGGTTAAGAGACTCCGACAACGACGCTTAATTTCCTTTTCGATGCGATTGCGACTCGTGCAGCGTTTGAGTAACTGCGGTAACGTAAGGGAAGCCCTGCCGGTGGTACTACTGAGGGTAGGTTTTTTTTTCTTAGATTCGGCGATCCTTTTCCAAATCACGTTCCTTGCACCGTTTACGTTCTGAACTTGTTTTTTTTCACGATCGTTCGTGGTAGCTGGGTTGAAAAGCATTCCAGACGGACAACTGGGAAAGGTTCGCCGACACCTGTTCCCTCGAGGGACATCGCCGTTGGGCGGTAGGAGCAGAATAGAACCTAACGGTATTGGGATGTTGGGACTGGTCCTAGCCGAACCGGACTTGGGGCGAGCGTTCGTCCGACCCAAACGACCGACCACTTTCCGTTTCCTTTCCGGCCACATCGGGTGGGTTTGCTCATATCTCCTGCTAGGTGGGACGAACCGGTAACGATAGGCTGCACTGATGGCCATTAGTTCTAACACTTTCCGGTGGCACAACCACACCAGCCAACACGGCTTCCAGCCCGAGCGAAACGAGCTTTCTCTGCGTTCTCGTGCGAACGAAAGGGATTTTCACTTCTTCGCCAACGCAACGCCACGTCGAGTGACGACGCGTGCGCTGGAGGCAAGCGACGAACCCGGCGCGTTCCCGTTTGTTTTCGGGATCCGCATCTGCATCATCATTGCCATCGTTCGATCAGGGGAGTTGGGTGTTTGATTGGGCGTCTGGCGTGGCGTGTCTTGTTAGCATGCATGACGGACATGATTTCCAGATGCATCGAAATGGGGGTTGAGGGGGAAATGAGGGACCCAAGGCCCAGGCGAAATGCTCATAATGTGCCGCGCGCATTCTTTCCCGGATCGGCCCTACGTTCATTATCAAGAACACACGCCGATCACGATCACGCGACGCGAGATGGAAGACGGGTGGAAGGATGATTGAATAATCTACGATCGTTGACATACAAACATTTCTTTCCCTCCCAGCTTTCCCCACCCTGATTGGGCCGGTTCCACCGGGACCTAAGAGATTAGATTTCATTTAGAAAAATGCACCATGGAACAAGACGGTCGCCGGCAGCATCTTTAAGAAGGCCATTTGTTGGTTTGTTGCATTTTTATTAATTTATGAACACACATAATTACTGAGTATTTAATGAGTCCATAATGAAGATGAAAAATTATATTTTATTTGTAATGAAATCTCTTTTCATCTCATCATATTTATTTTATGAGAAAAAACACTTAGCTAACATATTTTTTCTGCCTTAGTTTCTTTCAAGTTTAATCATATAAGGAAGATTTACACAGGAGTGAATTCCAGTAAAAATGGCTCCTACTGGCTAAAGTAAATTTTATAGAATGAAAATGTGCAAATACATCGAAAACATTTTTCAAGTTTGTATTTACTTTTCTATAATAAATTTGTCTTTTAAATCGTTGTTAGAATCAAAATGTTAGACCTGAGGGAGCGTAACATAAAAAACCCGTCCTGAATGGAATGTAATTGGGTTGATCTGTTTCTTTTAACGGCCCATAGTGTGCCATTTGCGTCCCAGCGCCCGTGAGAGTTCTTCATTCTTGCAGGAAATAAAACGGGACCCAGAATGAAAGACAGAAATTTAGCTCAACCGTACGTACGTTTGCCTTGTCCGCTGGGCTCCGATAAGCAGAGGTCGACGTTGTCGTCGTCGTCGTCGTCGACTTCGTCGGAAGAATCATGCCCCGCGAATTCCGCCCGGATGTCATTGATTACGAAGGGCTGCCCGCGACAGCCCGCAGGTCAACAGTGCAACAATGTTCCACGTACCATTGCAACATCGCCGTCCGTGACTTCAACTCGCTCGCCCCGTTCGATTGCGATTGCATTTGGTTTGATTTTCAATTTTCCTGTACGGGGTCGCACATTTGGTCGCTCACGATGCGCACGATTCTGAGACTGAGAAGTGTGTGTGTGTGTGCCCGTTTGGTGTTGTTGTTGTTGTTGTGTGTTTCGGTTGGTTTTGTCGTTGTCTTCCCAGCATCCCCGTCCGTGCCGTTTGCTCCTCCCGTTTCGGAAGCGGGCGCAAGTGCCTGGGTCACATTCGTTCCGTTTCCATTATTGGTGGCTGCGAGTGCATAATCTCTTTCTCTCCCCCTTTCGGCACAATGGTTGGGATCATGGTTGGTTTCGAGGTCCTTGCGGAGGTTGTTGAACTCGCGGATTGGCTTGGTGGATGGTCCGAATGCAGGCAGAGCCAAAATAGTGCCAAATTTTCCAGCTCTCCGTTTCGGTGCATCGTAAACAGGGTGGCATGAAGTTTGCTTTTTCGTTTCTGAAACCGCGATGGCTTTTCGCAAGGTGGTGTGATGTGATTCGTGTGCTCTTTGTTCGAAGCAAAATAATTATAAATAACCTTTAAAACTTGTAAAAAATTAGCAGATAGATTTAAAAACGGACAGAAAATTTTCAGGAAATAAACAGGGCGGCATGAAGTTTGCTTCTTCGTTTCTGAAACGCGATGACTTTTCGCAAGGTGGTGTGATGTGATTCATGTGTTCTTTGTTCGAAGCAAAATAATTATAAAGAATCTTAAAAAAAATGAAAAAATTAGCAGATAGATTAAAACCGGACTGAAAATTTTCAGAACAAAATTATATGAGAATAGAAAGAAAAAAAAAAAAAGATGTGAGTTCGAATTCAGAAGAAGTTTTCAGCAGCAATTAGAAAGGTTGTGTTTTAAAAAAATATTAAAACGGATTATTAAAAAAGTATTATGATGAAACATAAAAAATCATACACACACAATGAAAGGCAAGAGAGGTATCGAAGTGTAGAAGTAGCCATAAAAACTTTAATTAAAATTTACAAAAAATCCAAAAAATATTACCAGAAAGGTAATGCTCAACAATCAAACAGACGGAATTGAGGAAAACAGACGGATCATGACGGCTTTGGCTCGACGTGCATGATTGTGCAGTGCGCAGATTTGAATCGCAAAAGTACGCCTTTACTGCGGCAGTTTCGTGGTCGTAATTCAATAAAGTTTCATTGCGCCGAGCCGCACAACGCAGGCAGGCAGGGCTGGCAACGAAATTCCCAAACCCAAACGAAAACCGTGCTTTGAAAACGAAACGAAACCGAGCCGTACTTAAATGAAGAGAGGAAAAACAACAACAAAAGCATTTGAGAGAAAAAAAAGGTGAAGCAAAAGCAAACTCCAAATCCGTCTCCGTGCGTTTCGTGGCTGCGGAATGTGTGTGCACTTTCGTCTGCGGTTTGTGCGGATGATGACGACGACGGGTTGCCGTTGCACACGGCGGTTCGATTGCATGCATGTCTGTGTTTATGAGCTTTACTTTTTGGGGGTTTTGTTTTGCCAAACTCCGTCAACGCCGCGTCGGTGCGCTGTTGTCGTCGCTTGTCGCCGTAAAACCCGATGCCGTGTGATTACCCATTTGGTGGAAGGTTTCGGAAATTAAGATATGTATGCATGAGCCGCACAGGCCGGCTTGGATGGTGGCTCCTCTCGAAACCGGAGTCGTTTGGCTTTGACCCGGCGCGTTCGCTCACCAACCCTACCCCGTGATGAATCCTCCCAACCCCCTCCCCGCTCTCCCACTCACAGCATACATATTTATGAATCAACCGCTTCACTTTCTGCCATCCAGTCTTGTGCCTCGGAACGTTTGGATACACGGTGATGCGTTATCAATTGTTCTGAAATCTTTCTCTCTTTTTGTTTTGTTTTCCACCTCTCACTCGCACGGCCGGAAGGATCAACCTGGATCGGGTCGGGTTGGTAACAACAATGTAACCGGCAATGCTTTGGTGGAAGCTTTTATCAGAAGGTGTTGATCTTTCGCTGGAGGAAAGTTTGTTTTCGGATGAATTTGTGTTCTGCATGTACAGTGGGGTTTATTCGTTCTTTTCACTGACGTTGACCTTTCGAAAAAGAGCATCCGTGGCCATTATAGGATGACACTGAAAGACGGCGAGTGAGTGAGAGAGAGAGAGAGAGCCATAAGAAACCATAAGAACAATATAGAAAGCACAAGGCAATGAGATGATGAAACTATGTAGTTAGTTGGGCCATAATCCTTAAACACGCTTTAAAGTGAACAATGTTACAAAAGAAAGCCTTGTTCTTTAACCGCCTGCTTTGGCAAATATGAGTAAATAAAGGATGCAGATACTAGAATCATGTTCTCTAGAAGCGAAATATTTCGTAAAGAAGTTGAAGAGGAACATTAAAGAACATGAGATAAATTTGAATTTTATTTAATTTTGTTACGAGACTAAATAAACACGAGAAAAACAAAAAAAAAGGTTGAAAAAAGAGAAAAAAAGAAAAAGTAGTTGATCAAAAAAATTAAAAATATAAAAGTAAAATATCGACAAATTGAAGCAAAATATAAAACAAATAATTCCAATAAACATCCTAAACAATCAAAACCATCCAACCACCACCATCTTCCAAATAACCGAGTTCGAAACAAAAGCCCATTAAGAGAAATGAGTGCATAAACCTCCGCAAATTTTTTTCCAATCACACACACTCGCTCGAACGCCAGCATTTGGCTGCTTGCTCATCCTCCCGAGGGAACAAGTAAAAAAAAACACACACACAAGAACCTTCTAGCCAAACGATCCATCGCGCAAAGACGACAAACGTCGGCCCAAACTCCATCGCTTATCCCAGCGTTTGCAACCATCTTCTGCGGAAGGTTCGGGAGGGTCATAAATGCAACGCCATTCGCGCAAACCTCCGTCGTTCGTCGCTCGGAACATCATTACCGGCGTGTCCGCATCGGTGTATGATTCATCCCCGCGTGGTAAAAATGTCCAAACTCCCCCGAGCGTCGTTCGAGAGGAAGGCAAAAAAAACGGTTGACCTCCGACAGCGGAGCTCTCCGGTGGTGAGTTCGAGGGAGTTGTCCGGTTTCCTGCTTTCGCATAGCCCCACAACCACATGGTTGCGCTTCCCGGAATGGCCTGGAATGCATCGTGCGCGTTTGCGACAACAGACGGGCGGCGGGGCGGTCGTGTAAATTGTATGTCTAAATTTTATGATTTCTCGCAACCATTAGCGAATGCTATTAAAAATTGGAATTCAATCTTCGGGACCGGACAACACACAAACCACAGTGTGTTCAGTTTCTTGCATTCCAC
The DNA here is from genome assembly GCA_000473445.2 of Anopheles farauti. NCBI lineage: Eukaryota > Metazoa > Arthropoda > Insecta > Diptera > Culicidae > Anopheles > Anopheles farauti. The sequence goes on from KI915045.1 coordinate 4,282,692, forward strand.
CGTCTTCATCGCTCACTGCACTCGCAGCTTATTTTTGACGCATCCTTCCCTTCCCCTCCCCGGGTGCTTTGCGAAATACTTTTGCGATCGTGTATCGTGCTCGGCAAGCTCTGCTCCGATCGGAAGCAGCGAAAACGCATGCGCGAAGTAGTTAGAAGTTGATAAATTATCAACGGTTTCGGGACGCTTCGGTTCTCGCCCTCGTTTGTGCCGGAGCATCCCCCGAAGGCGACGATATGGCGATGGTAATTAAACCACCCCTTCTGCGTTCGGGCGCGTTAGGCGTCCCCTCCAGGCCTCGAGCCTACGGGCATTGGGCTCCAGTTTCGTTTTCGACGGGTTTCTTGCTTCACCGGGCGTTGTTTCGTTCGGTGTTTTCGCTTGTTTGTTGCGCATCGCTTGAACCAAAACAACGGCGTGGAGACAGCGCGTACGAAACGGAACGGAACGAAACGGAGATGTCCTGTGGGAGATGTGCAGCGAGAGATCTTTGCGCTGGCAAAGTCAAAACGAGAGCTCATTTATTATCGTTATCTAAGAAAGATTCGTGTGCGTTCCTGAGGATCCGAGTGGTTTCAGTGGTGGTCAAGGGAAGAATTTATCAAGTAGTAAATATAAAAGATTAAAATAATATAAAAAAATGTTGGAAATTAATAAAACTGATCATCCTCTTATAGAAGTTGTTGTTATAGAAGTTACTTAAAATAAAAAAAATATGGCAATTTCGTGTAGTGATATGAAAGCAGTACTTGACAATGTTGGGCCAGAATAAATAAAAAAAAACGTTCTATGTAAGAAAATTAAAAATGGTAATTTGTTCTTTTTCTGTTTATTCCTAAAGTAAAATAGGTGAATATATTTTATACAATAAATAACCGACATAAAAAATTGAATAAAATTGTCGCATTTTTTCCTTGTCCTTCCCGGTTGTGCACCCCTGAATTCTACAGCTTCCGCCGGCCGGTTTCGTTCTGGCATGCGTTCGAGCGCATGATTATCTACACGCGTCTCACAAACGACGACAGCGGGGAGTTCGTTTTTCGGAAAAATAATACTTTCTTCCCACATCCTGCCACGATGCCCTCCCCCGCCCCCCCGCTTACACGTTTCCCTTCACCGCCATTGTTCGGTGAATCGGTGTGTTGCGAGCGGACAAGTACGAGGAGTGCGCGAAAGTCTGCTCGAGTCGATTACGCTAGGCCGTTGAAATGGAGACCGCGGTCACGGAGATTAAGGACCTTGTTGTGGGTTTTTTTCTCTCCCCCTGCCTTCATTCTTGGCCGTGCTCTTTGCTTCCCTTTAACGACGATGACAGTGGCAGATGGGCACACGTTGACAAGGGCCGGACTGTAAACGCAAAACGCAACGAAAGTGCAACGGCGTCGTTTGAGTTTCGCTTTTCGTTCTTCGAACGAATGGGACGTGCCGTGCTGTAAAGACACCCGAGAGAAATACACGCATGACCTGTCGTTCTGACATCCCGACCCGAAAGGCTTTTCTTCACACGTGATCGGTCGTTTTGTTTTCGCTTACCCGGCACCATGGTTCGAATGAGTAAATAAACAAAATTACCTTCACCATTCGAGTACGCACTTTCAAGTTAAATGACATTAAATGGAATGGAAACCACGGCCTGCCTCCGAAAATACAGTATCGAAGCGATTTATTTTCACCGATGGTTTTGGCTCCTTTTTTTGTGCTGCAAAAGGAGCACCACCACCACCACCACCACCAGGAGAAGGTTTTGCACTTGAACTTGATTGAACTCGACCTCGTGTGGAGGTTTTCCTTTACTTTTTCGTCGTTGCTGTTTCCTTCGCTGCATCGCGTGAGTCGCGTCACGTTGCATTCCGCCACGAACGGCAACGGTACGGGCCCTCTCGTTACGTGTCCACATCGTGGCGAACGAACGAACGAACGAACGAAAAAAAAACCACGCAAAAAGTGTGATTTAATGTTTGCGTTACCCTTTCATGATCTGCGGAATCTTGAAAGCCTGTTCGACAGAAGCGCACCCGAACGGTTGGGATGGATTATTTCACTCGAATTTGGGCAATTGAATAATGCATCATGCCGGCTGCCACCAATAAGGAACGGCATTTTTGTTTAATTTGTGGTAGTGATCGTTTCATCGGCAGGAAGCTCGATGGAAACGTTTCATGTATCGTCGTAATTTTAGAAACTATCGAAAATATTATTTCATATGCATTTATCGTTTATTATTTTCTTCATTACTCAATTGATCTTTTCAAACAGCAAACTTGTTGTTTTCCGTTTTTTACTATCTGTTTTGAGTGAATGTATCAACCAAGAAAATTTTTATTAATTTATTACGCTTTGTTTAATTCTTTATTCCTTAGTTTTAGTTTTATTTTGATATCAGTTAATTTAAAAATGCTATATTCGTAGGTTTATAATAAATTTGGTACAAATTTATATATTTCACTGTATAAATTGTCCTAGACTTAAAATGATTTTCAAAACATAATAGTGAAAAGCTCTGTACGATCCACTCACACAACATTGAAACAGAATGTTATTCTTATCACAATCATTTATATCCTCACGGCCCAGTCCAATACGAACCACTTCGAACCGTGCCCCATCCATGCCATACAAACGCAAGCGGAATAATCACAAAATTAAGCTATAATAGCAGCGCCGGTAATGAGCACACCAATAATCCATAATGGCCATAATAACACGGACGAAACGTGGCCCAGAACGTGGCTGCACATTGTTTCCCGGGATTACGGGCACGGTACGGTACCACTCCCACTTCTGCACGTGGCACGTATGAATTCGTCAAGGGGTCGCGGATCACTTCAATCGATCGTACGCGAAAGCATCACCTGTGGCACACGCACTCACCTTCGTCGACGAGTGCCTCCTTCCGGGCAGGACAGGTCTCCTTAAGAACACAAGAAGCCCCGGGTTCTCGATGATGCCGATGCCGATGATGATGATAGGCGAAGAAGAAAAAGCAGAGTGGCTCTGAATGTCGGAGCGATGAGTGTGAGGTGAGGGTTGCTGTTGTTGTTTTTCTTTTTCTGCACGCGCATAATTATCGAAAATCCCTGGACCCGGTGGTGGTGAAGATGGCCCACGACGGCCCAAACGGCTAGACGTGCAGCTGGGTAATAGCACAGTCTGGTCTTGGTGCGGGGCGAAAGCTCGTGGAACGCTGCTCATCAAATTGGCCACTTCGGACGACGACGACGACGATGGAGCCCCGGACTGACTTTCGGCGTGATGACTCAGGAGAAATGCAACCAGAAATGCCGGACGGGTGAAGTAATAGCTCCGAGTGGATGGTCCGGGCAGGATGGATAGTTCGCCAAATTGGCACGCCTCGCGAAGGCCGGGCCGTGGCCGGGGCGAATGTTTGACCGACCAATCGACCGATCGACCGGCTCTCCGCCAGCGGCGAATGACCGGCGAACCTTGTGGGCAGTGGCGCATGTGGGAAGTTTTCGTGACCATCCACCCGGGTGGGGGCCACCCCGCACATTGTCCAAAAGCCCCAATCGCCAATATTTTCAGCTGAGGTCATTGTGTGGCAGTTATCGGCAAGTTTCTACACAACGCCTATTTTTTGTTCTTCTTGCTCCTATTTGCGGTGCGGTCCACGTGGCGGTGGCGGTTGCCGTTCGTTCGGTGCCAAAAAAACAAAACGTCCGCTCCGGTTTGAGGAGCGGAGCAGCAAAACCGACAACTGATGGGTAACCGTAAAGTTATGCCATCATCACCGACCGCCTGACCCGTCGTCCCGTTAGGTCTGGAAGTGAGACGCGGAATGGGGTCTTCCGAGATGGACGTGTGAGTCTGAAAACATGATTGTGCGAGGGTGACAATTATGAGCAACATCTTTGTGTGTGTGTGTGTGTGTGTGTGTGTGTGTGTGTGTGTGTTTGTGATGGTACGGAATTCGACGGAAAATGTTAGAGTTTTTGGGAAAGGAAAACGATTTCAATCTGTAATGAACACATTATTAACTTCTGGGAGATGTATTAATTTGGTATCGAAATTCAGAATATTTTTTTGCACATTTAGTAATCCCTTGAACTAATACAACATTTATAAATAAATAAAAACTCTAAGAAGAAAATTGTTCCTTTTCTCACTTCTAAGTGAAATATCACTCGATCATACCTAATCAACCAACAGTCACCAATAGTTGGTTAAATTTGTGAGCACAATCAGCAGTCCAACTCGAAACGAAGAAAGAAAGAAAATGAAAAGGTGAATGTGGAAAAGGAAAATCACAAATTAGCTTGCTCGTGCTCGTACCCACATACCGTCATAAATCGATCCAATTTCTGTTCGGTAACCGACTCGACTCGGTTCGATAATTAACACGTTAGTCGGGTGTGGTGAGCTTCACCCGGCGACTTCTGGTGTTTAAAATCCGTAGAAGTGATCCAGAGGAATTGAATTAAAAAAAAACATACATACACTCACTGGAAGCGCTCTCCAAGTCCAACGCTAATCCGACGCCAATAAATATGGCTCGGTAGCCGAAAACGCTCACGAACCTACACCAAAACGGTCCAATGCTTGTAATTACACTCCAGGCACTCCCGGCCTCGGAGACTCGGAATGGATTCGGCCGAAAACCGGATTCCCGGAGCCACTCCGTTGGACTCCCGCGGGAGTCGATGTCTGACATTCATTGCACCTAATGAGGGAGTTGGCGGAGATGTGGCTTCCGCCACAGAACAACACGAAGCGCTTTAAATGCCCTCGATTGGCGAAAGGATGCCTTGCAGGCGAAGGTCACTTGAAGACCCTTGGCGATGGTAGACCGTGGCCGTGGCTTACCCGTGAGCTGACTTGCGCCAATATCGCTAAGTAGGAGAAGCATCGTGGATGAATTGCAATTACCGATCCTAGCCTTGCGAGGGGATTATGAGAGCAGCATCGGAGCATCATTAACGTTCGGTGGTTCGTGCCTGCCGACGATGATCGCGGCGTGCCGATGGCGCGTCGACGAGGAACGGTAAAACGGGCGGAAAATAGACGGGAGGTGCGGTCCTGCCAGAAGAGTCCTTAAATGGAAGGAATGAATTAAAATTTACAGTTACCTCACCCATGTGTCAGTGTGCGATCCTCCAAATGCCGGTCAAATGCCGGAGATGCTTGAATATTAATGAGGGATCGATCCGAGCCATTACGGGCCCAGAGAGCGAGCTTCTGTGTTCTGTGTTTGATTGTTTGTTTTAGTGCTTGCCGGCTTACCACGGGAGCCTACAACGGGAGCCCGTAAATGAAAACAGCCCGTTGACCTCGATTGTCACCCGCAACGACTCTCTCCCTCCGTTTGCCCTCCGTCCACGGCGGTGCATTCGAATCTAATCCAAATTTAGTGCCCTAATGAAATGCACGTGACGGTGCACGCGAACACAGCCGATATGGAAATGGAGTTGGAGGTTATCTGCCGGCGGTATTTGCCACGCACGGCCCTTACCGGGTGGGTCGAACAAATATCGAATGGAGTACGATTTAAGCTTCAAATTAGCATATCGCTTGCACCGCGGCAAGTGTCTGCCGGAAGAGGGAAATGGAGTGAAATTTGCACGGTGGTTAAGGTCGAGTTCATGGTGTTCGCACAGGAAGAAATTGGGCCATCAGGAACGGCTAAGAGATGGCACTGAAAGCGATCGTAAAGATTTTCAAAAGTCGTATAGCTTGCGCTGGTGAAGTGGAAGTTTTTCCTATTAATTTATCATATAAGGATGTTTATAAGTTTAAATAAATTAAATCATTTTTATTATACTATTATTTATTTTGAGGAATTAAATTCATCTTTTTATACGAAAAACATTTTTTATGAAATTTTAATTTTTTAGTGTCAATAAATTATGATAAATAAAACACACATCTACAAACACATATCTACAATCTACAAACGTAATATATGCAGCAGGCGATGCCACATGTCTTGTCACACTTTTGAAGAATGAGATCGTAGTACTCATTGTCCTGTATCGTTTAATGGTTTTATCGTTCTTGCGTGCGGAACATAACATTTGCTTTGAAGAAAATGGATAAGAGCCCAGTACCGAAGAAAATTTACCGTCACGTCCTTAAAGGACTTCAATTTTATCAAACCGTTGACGGAAGTGGTAGGTTGCACATATCCGTTTTATGCTACTTTCACCGCCACCTTTGTACGTCCCATTCCAGGATGTACTTTAAACGAGTTAATCTCGTACGTGTTTCTGAAAAACGAGCGCGTCATAAAGCCCCCAGTCGTGAAGCAATACGTGCTGACGGTGCTAGAGTCCTTCACGCGGGACAATCTATTGAGGGGCGATGCTTTCGGTAACTACCAACTGCACGACGCACTACTCCGGGGTCCGTTCGACAACGATGAACACTTTGTGATCCATCCCGAACGTGGCCCAAATTCGCAAGCGAACGCTAGCTCGAGCCAGGATAGCATAGCCACGACCGAACCGCACTATCGCCGGGTACTGAAGCGTAAAGGTTCACATCAGAGGCTGCCGAAGCATCGCCAGCATGGAGGTGAGGTGTTACACCAAACGGCAAAGAAATCGGCTAACGAATCGGTACGCTTTAAGGACGTTCCGACGCTGGATGAAATTGAAGCGAAATTTCCAACGATTCAGGGTCTAGATAACGAACTCTTTCCGGACACAACGTTCCACCTCGAGCATCCGTTGGAAATTTCTTCGGACGAAGATTCGGAGCATCAGAAATTGTTATAAATTTCGCTTACACTGATACTAATTTTGAACATAGCGTTTTTTTGCAGATAACTTGTTTAGGTGTCTTTTTCAATAAAAAATATATTTTTCGTTTTTGGTTTAACTATTACAGACTTATTTATTCGGCTGTAATATTTGTTTGGAATGTTCTCGTTGATTTATGGAGCACATCCAAATAGTTTTCTTTTCCAAGAGTGGCAGACCTAGATTAAAGTGTTACACCCCCTTCTCCCTCCCCCTCCCTCTTTCGTTGTAACGGTGTAAAACAATCCTCCAAAAGCTGCCCGTCTTCTCCATCTAAATTGTCAATCTTCACACATAATACGCCCTATTGGAAAATGCTGCGTCCACTGTTCCACCGTTCCGTCGAACGGGTGTGCGAAGCCGATCCCACGGCACATCACGTTGGCCCCCTTCATGACGCCCTCCACGGTAGGGTCTCATTTTCGCACCTTCCCGCATGGCTTTAACGGTTGTTTGATTAGGCATTTCGTTTGGGGTGCAGTAATTTTGACGCAAACCCAAATCCCATTACGCGCCAGTGGACATTAAGGGCGCGAAGGTGAGCGAGAGCAACAGCGCCAGTGTCACTACCGGTTCCATTTCTCCGGCACACCCGTAGAAGCACGGGCAGATCTGGTTTGATTATGGTTACATCTTAGCCGGTTGTTTAACCCGTTCAAAGTTTGTGCGGGAGTTGCTGGTGGGCTTAATGGACACATTACTTACAATCTGTTGCTCGATTGATTAATTGGAGGTCTCGGTGGGGTTTGGTCCAATATGAGGTTTTGCTTTGTACACCGCGTTGTACCCCGCGTGTCCGGTGTGGTTTTCATTCGACGCATTCGGTGCATTCTTTCCATTCGCTACAGTGGTTTCATGGTGTATGATTGCAAGCAGCATCCTTTAGACGCACTCGATTCTATCGCGCTTGTATTTGCGAAGGAGGACGGGGACGGGTAAAGCAAATACAAATCATTCTCCTTGTCTCGGGCTGGGGGGTGTCGGTGTCGACGGCGGTGCAATGCTGCAAGTAATGACATCGTAGCACGGGACGCATTTGCATCTGCAGTCACGGGGCCAGCGTTCGCACACAGCGCTCAGGTTGTAGTCCGATGTGGTAGCCCGTTCGGAAGGAAGGCGTTCTGATTGCTCACCATTCTCGCTACCGAGCAGCAGCCGTTGCAAAAATGGGATTGCTTTTATTGCCAGCCTTTTGCGTTGCTTTCACAATTCACCCCACACCGACACACACACACACATAGACGAACAATGCGTTGTTCGTTAGGTGTCTGCTTGTGTGGGGAACGACCGCCACCGTAGAAGGGTCGCCTTTTCGGGAGGCTCTTTCGCTGCCGTGGGAGGTTCTCGCTGTGGGTCGGGATGGCTCATGGGTGGCGTATGATGCACAACCGTCACAAATTGAGCCCCGATGCGGTACGGGTGTTCGTTTATTTAATTTGACCCTAATGGTGACCATGGGGCTGGTACCATTAATCAGCGTGGTATGTACGTTTGAAGTAATGCAATCTTCCTTTCGAACATTGCATGACATAAAAGGAGCTTTAGAAAGAAACGTGTTTTTAGTTGTGCTTACCTTGTTTTTTAAATGTTGTACTCGTAGTTTTGTTTTTTTTCTGTAATCTCTTCTATCTATCTTTTTCATTTGTATTTATATTTTTTATAGTCTCTTCTTTACATAGTAAACATTCTGTATATGTGTATCTAGCACATAGTAATACTTAGTAAAAATAAAATAAAACTTAATAATCAGTAAATGGGAAACATAAAATAATGGAATAAAAAGAAGAGAAAATAGAAGAGCTAGAAGAAAAATAAATGTTGCCCAAAAATACAAAAATGTTACCATAAAACACGAGATAAATTAAACTTCCTTTCAGCCAAATGTAATGGTACACTCCGTTTCAGAACGATTTGAGTGGTGATTCTTTAGGCGTTTAGCTCGAATAACTAACAGAAGAAAAGCAATTACAGGTTGATCCACTTTATCCCACAGCGCCTCCGGACCGGTCGGACAAATAGCGTCCAAACTTTTTCGCCAGAAGGTCATCCATGTCGTCCATTTCAGTCACGACACGCGGGGTCTGACATTTTCGGCATGTAAATAGCATCCGATCGGTGATGCTGCTCACGATCTTTCGCTGTGTGTCGAATGCTTCTATTCCTTCTCCCTTTCTCTCTCTCTGTACACCTTGAAAAGAAGATCGAGCCCGTAGCCTTCGCGGTGGACGTGGTGTACACGAAAAAAAAGCCCCCGAAACGAGGCCACGCTTTAGAGACGTCGCCTTACGGAGGCGTGAGTCTGTTGGCCCTGCGGCATGTCCCGTTTCGCGCCGGTCCCGGTCACGGTCACCACCGTGCGGTGACCGAAATTCCGACCAGCTCCGGGGCGAGGTCAAACGGCGACGACAGCCGGCGACCAGCGCGGACAGCGTGTCCCGAACGTGGACACCATACTTTATGACGGTTTTTGCATAGAAACGCATAAATCGCCTTTCACCGGGAGAGGTGACTCCTAACGATCGTCCCGGATCGCCCCCATGGTCCTCATGGTTGCTGCGACCGGGGTGGGTCCGAGATGGGTCATAAATTATGCACTGCAATTTGCGCCAAACTCCGCAGCACCCGGGCTGACTCGTCGCTCTACACTCGATAGATCACTGACCAAATAAGGCACGGAACCCGTACCGATCATCGCTCCGGTGCGAGATCATCGAAGGTGCATCGGTTGCGGGATGGAGACGGGAACCGGCGACGAGTTGACGTAATTGGAAGGTGCGATGAGGGCGCACACAGTTATGCAAAGCAGGATAAACCAACGGATATGCCGAAGATAGCCCAAACCCGAGCCATTGGGCGACCCATATCTCCCAACGCTTCCGGAGTTTTCCCGAGCGGACTTGGCGATATTGGCGTTATGAATTGCAAACTCAACGAGCCTCTCAATCCGGCCCTCCCAAAACGAGCCTAGCCTGCTTCACGGTCGTGGGATCAAGGGAAATCGAGGTGATCGCAAGATAAGCTTCTAGCCGCTCCGGGACATACCAGGCCAGCGAGCGTTGGACGCAGAAAAGGTGGACCCATGGAAAGGTGACAGAGCAATGTGATAATCGATTGCCCTCTGGGAGGTACCAGGGCTAGTTCTGGTGGGAAACGTAGCCCTTGAGCCGGTGATCGTGAACTTCGAGGTCCTCAGCCGAGTCGAGCCTTCCCCTTGTGGACAGTTGCATCGTCGTAGCTAGATGCATCCAATCGATCTAGCAGCTAAGTGTTATGGGCGTCCGTTAGTATCGAGCACTTATTTCGGGGAATGTTGGTGCTTTAAATCAGTTTTCCATCCGCTCTCGCGAACTCGAACTTTACGACCGAACTTTCTGCGCCAGGTGCGATTGATTCCACGCATCACCGGGGTAGGTAGAATCAATAAACGGACTCGCGGCTGCCTCGAAACCGAGAAGCCCGCGAGGGTGACACAGCGAAAACCACTCTTGGGGAAGGTATTTCGGGGTGAGTCTCGTTCCACCGGACAACAAATCAATAACGAATTCACAATGGCAGCCCCTTCTGCACCCGAACAAACGAGCGGCATGTGCCTCGGGACGCATGCGCCCAAATAGAAAGCTTAGACAAACATAACAGTGAAACGCGCGGGAAAGCGGCCGGACTCGACCCCCGGCTTCCACTGCGATTGATTATACGTGTTATGCTTTAAACTGTTTCTGTTTTTTTTTGGTGTTGCTTGCTGCCCTTCTTCTAGAGAGAACGAGGATGCTGCGCCGTCGAAAGCTACTACGGCTCGTGATCTTGTTTTCGTTCTTGATCGGGGATCTAACGGAACCGGGTGCTCGCATGATAAGGGGACCATCCCTTCGCCGAGTTGGATCTAGTTTGCTTCCATCAACAAAACCGAACGTTGAAATCTCGAATGAAAATACGCATCCACGTAGCGGTCGGCTGTCGGATGCGCGCCCATTCAGGGTGGATTTTTTTTTGTTTGTTTGTGCACGGATCAATAAAAGGTAGGGAGTTCAGATTTGGGATTAAGGATTGTTGTTTTGGCTGTTGGCGTTAGCATTTCTTCTGTGGCACTTTCGTTGGCTAGGGTAGTTTTGGAGGTTACGGGCTCCAATCAAAGGCAGGGCTTACTGGATTTCTTTAATAATTCTTATTTTGATTTTCTTGCTTGAAATTGTGTTTGGAATGTAATTTTTAGGTGAATTTTTATGTTGAGTAAAAATGAAAAAAAAAACAATTCCTGTTTTCCATCAGATGGCGCATTTATCAGAGTGGCCAAGATATGTGAATATATTTATAACAACAAAATTAATCAAAAACATATTTTTACTTATAACGAAATATATTGAAATTCTCATATGCTAGCCCTTATTTAAAAGAATAATTTATACCAAATTTAATAAGTCATGCAAAATGTTTCGAAAGCAGCTTAAGAACCCTGCCAACTCTTCATTCTCAACCGACACTTTAACGTAGGGAGCAGATTACGGTTCAGTTTTTGATCCACCGGCTTGTTGCCGGGCGTGCGGCATTCTAAAATATGCTGACCAATCCCGCTTCCCGCCGGTTTCCACCCTCCCTGCCCTACCGAAACACCCTCCCAAAAAAAAAAACCTCCGATGAACTTTCGAACTACGAATTCAATCTCCGGACGCTCGTTCTATTTGGTGCAAGCCACCACCTAAAACCTTATCTTAACCACCGCAAAAGCCAAAGTAAACAAAACAAAACTAAAAAAAAACATAACGACCGACAACGATCGCTGCTTGATCGCGAGTCGCTCGGCGCTGGAAGTGGACGGCAGCGGGGGAGATTGAAACACCCCATTTTATACCCATAATAGTTGCAGCAGAATATTACGGGCGATCCGTTACTTCTGCTTTTGGAGCTTTCCGAAGGCGAGGGCACGAACGAGCGGGTGAGGGATGGCTCCTAAAACCAATCAATTGAAAAGTTTCATTAAAACCGTTAAAGCCCGGCAGTGACCCCTGGGCCCCTGGGCACCGGTGGTACATCCGTGAGGCAGAAGGAATGCTCCCAACAACAGCAACAAAAAAACAAACACACACACAAGCCCAATTGTAGGGCCGCAAGCATCACGAACAAATCATGAGCATCGGCCCTCAGCGCGTCCGGTGGTCGATCGTGTGTTCAGTATTTGTTCTAAAAGGAAATTCTCCCGCAAACTTCCCGCGCTGGCGGGAGCTGGTTCCGAATCGCGGCAGCGAGGAGCGGGGACATTCAATAATAATAAAAGAGAGAAAAAAACGGCAAGGGCAAATAATGCTCGGTTCAAAAGGGGGCGAGGGAGGTCGTGTTGGGAAGAAGTGAACAGAAATTGACCAACCGTGATGCTCCCGAGGGAACCCGCTCAGGGAGTTCGGGAAGCATGAAATTGTAATTGAAAGCAAAGGAGGCTTTGGGAATCCGTGGTCGATGATTTTTCAGACCCGTAGTTGTTGCCTCCAATCGATTTCCCCGCTTTCGTGTCATTCGTATCTCAAGATTCACCTATCGGTTGTTTTCGCCGTCTGCGAGAATGCCGCCGCTGGAGGGGGGAAAAAAATGCAACGGCATATACCACCGGGTCCGGCTGACACGAGCGATCGGGCGAAACAAGAGGCCCTCCAATCAATCGATCGATCCCTTTTTCCCTTTTCCTATCCTTCGCCTCTTGGATCGGATCATAAAAACCCTACGCATAGATTGTAAAAGAGTCGGAAGCACACCGACCACCGACCGCAAACGAGGAGTCCAAACAAAAGGGCCAGCCAAGCGTTTTCCGCCGTTTTGTTTCATCTGCTCTGGTCATTATCTAATTTCGGTGGAGTTAATTTAACGTGAAATGCCCTTTTACGGTCGGCTGTAAAACCAAACGGGGAGCCAAAGGGGAGAGGGCAGAAAGGAGATCGTTTAGTGGCTAATGAGGCACGCTTGACGGAAGTTGAGCACGTTGTGACGTTTTATAAATAATGATATTTTATGTAACACTTGCCGCTCGGCGATCGGTGACCCAGAAATTAATTCAAGATTTTTGATGTAAAATATTTTACATGCGGCTGCTCGATGGGAACGAAACCCTTCTGGTGGTGCCGAATGCTGAGTGCTTGGGTTTGGGCTTGGGGATGGCATAAAATGCACCGAAAATTGCCTTTCCCGGCTCCTGCCGTGAAGCTATTCTATTTGCATTCGGTGGGATCTTGCGCGAGGTTGTCACGGTTAGAGTCCGTTTGGGTTCGGCAGACGAAAAGAAATATCTTAATTGTCAAAATTTTATCAAAAGGAAATAAAATAGCCCAATGCAGGTTAAGAGGAATTTTTAGAATACCTGATGTGCCTTATGGGTATTTTATTTAAAAGAACAACACACATTTACGATCAAAATCTGAAATGTGTATAAAGAAGTATTAAAGTATAAAAGTATAAATCATAAAAATACAAAAATACACTATTAACATGAAAATTATACATCATTTACTATTTTACTTAAAAGAGCATTTTATAATCGACTGATTTACAAGCATAAACAAAATTGCTCTGAAGCAATCAATGTTCTTATGCATAAGCTGTATAAAATACGTAACAAGTTTAGCCAAGTCAAGTGGACTTCCTGCTTGTTGATCGAGTTAATATCGATTTTCAAGACCTTCTCGTTTGATCAGAAGCTATTAAGGATCATATCTTATTAAGTTATTAACAGGTTACATTACGCGAACGGCCTCTGCTGTTGATAGAACATTGTAAAAAACACTTCGAACACATCCCACCGAGTTGTCAATGACCGAAGCAAAACCATACCGGGGTCACTCACCCCAACCGGGGATGACACAATCGAACCCACCAGGGATCGATCGCCGGCCGGACGAGCGTGCGGTAAAATCACACCGATTACGCGACATCACCGTCACCATTGACATTGATATTTGCACATTTAATTAGGTGCAGCGTGTGCATCCGTCTCTCGCGAGTGGTGGTTTAGATTTAAATAGTGTTTTTCTTTGTTGTTGTTGCTGAGGGAACCTCTATCTCGCACTCGCCACTCGTCTTATCGGCACAACCGGTTAACCGGGCGAGCCCAAGGCAAGGACCCCCGGGGCAATCCCGAGGAAGGGAACGGACTTAGGTAATAAAAATAGTCGTTCAACCTGTCAGCGAAATGAGCAGCAATCAGCGCCATAAATAACAGCACTTTTACCAACTACGGGCATCCAGACCCCGGGCCCGGCACACACGAAAGCGAATCCAGTGCCGACGGAGAACATCATCCACGCCAGCACAAGAACGGAAACGTCGGTTTACTTATGTCCGGAGAGGGAGAACGCGTTCCTGACTTTTCATTTCCATCGCGGCTGCGAGCTATTCAAATCGTCACGAACACCAGTGAGCAGCAACGGGAGGAACCAGAGGTGCGGAGTTATTGGACTTTTCACACTTTCCCGGTGGTGGAGTGAACATTTTGCGAATCGAACGTAATCGTTGGTTGGCCATAAATTACTTAAAACTTCCCTCCCGAAACAGCCTTCCACGTTCGGTAGCACGGCGATGGAAAACTGGTCTTCCTTTTGGACTTGCCAACCCGTTCTTGGACAACGTTGAAAGCGAGTCCGTCTCGCCGTGACAACCGTCCGACTCCTACAATGTTGCAGAGATCTTCATCTTCCAACCGTGTCTCTCTTCCCCGCGTCGAAGAGAGGAAGTCACAGGAACAGAACGACAGAACATCTGGACGGTAGCGATGGACCGGGAACCAGCTCCCATAAAAGTCAACAAACTTCATTAACATAATGACGGTTGAATCGCAGCAAACTACACGATCGTTTTCATGCTCGGATCGATTTCGCTACCGTTTCGCCGGCCGCGATCGTTCTAGCCATTCGATTCGATGTCTTTCGATTTCGTTTCGGACCATGTTTTTTTTATTCTCTCCCGCCCCGCCACCCCTTACTACTCCACCATATGTCCACCATCAATCTTACGCGAACAGCGACGACCGTGTTTTAATTCCTAGCGTGCCGTGTCGCAGTCGCGGTTTTTTTTCTCTCCAAACAAATAGCCAACTACTGCTACAGCTTGTGGAGCTTCCAGAACGGATTGTAAAATTGCCATTAGTTTGCATGTGATGTGATTGAAATGGGAAGTTTAGTGAATTCGTCCGTCCGTTTCCGACATTCACCGTTTGCCGATGTACCGGGTGTACCGTTGCAGGCTCTCACAAGAATCTTCATCGAAGGGACAGCCGTAGGATCGCGTCCATTACTCCACCAAACACTATGGAGAGTGTGACCTTCCCTGCCATTCCACAAACGCTGTCTGGTTGTTTTGCATCAACTGATTTATTTCGCTCGCTTTCCAGTGTGTTTCTTCCAGCACCGCACCGTAGTCGTGCCCTGGGTAGCACTTAATTATGGGCAGAGGCTTCCAGCTTCGGCCTCAGGCGCTTTCTGCTGACAAATACGTATCACGTAACCTCCGCCTTTTCCCGTCCCGGGTCCTTCCGTCTCCCTTTGAAACATTTGCCGACTTTCGCAGCGCATAATTCTTGACCTTTCCCACCTCATTCTTTACCACGACGGCACGCCCTGGGTGGGTGGAGGCAGCTTCTCTAATTATGCGGAAAATTTGTGAACCTCACCATGGGGTGTGTGGGGTGGTGTGCGTTACGAATCGTACCACCGGAGTATGTGTTTATTTGTGTCGGTTGTTGGTATCACATGCGCAGGCGAAAAGAAGCGAGTGCTTGATGTACTATTATTGTCTCGATCTTGCAAAACCCGGCCGTGACCGTGACCAACTGCTATTGTCTTAGGGTAGTGTTGTTCCCCGCACGCGTGTGTTGATCTTCTGGGTGCGGTTCTTGACCTATGCCATGCTTCAAAGGTATGCGTCAATGTGGCCTGTCTGTGTGTGGATTTGTTGTACATTTTCCAGCATTAGAAGATATTATTTATTAACTGATTTGATGGAGACAAGGGTGGGAGAGTTCCTTCAGGAATACTATAATAATATTTTTCATAAATAACTTAAGCTTTTGAATTCCATCTCCACCTCTCCTTTTTTTCACCATTCTTCAACTTCCTTTTCATAATCCCCTGGATCTTCAACGGCAATGTGACCCATTTCTCTTTCGAAAACAAAAAATCC
Source organism: Anopheles farauti (assembly GCA_000473445.2). NCBI lineage: Eukaryota > Metazoa > Arthropoda > Insecta > Diptera > Culicidae > Anopheles > Anopheles farauti. The sequence goes on from KI915045.1 coordinate 4,298,600, forward strand.
CTTTCCTACCCGGGCGGCAGATTAATCGATTGCAGCAAACACAGAACCATAACGAACGCGTGCACTTATCTGTGACCTAGGAAGTAGAACGACGGCCATTCCCATACCAAAGCCACCCGCGCAAAGATCGTGTTGTGCTCATTTCTTAGCCGCCCCGCATCGTGACTGCAAACGACTCAAACGCCGGACGAGCGGCCGGCCGAGCTTAATCGTAAATCAAACTCCGCACCGGGGAAGATTTACTATCTCACAAAACTGACCAACCCCACCGATGTGTACGTGTCCGGCGCGGCACGCGCTTAGAAAGCGGTGTCGGTGTCTCCACCGCCGTCCACTAATGTCCACCGGGTTTCTTCGCGGTCAGCGACGAACCAAAGCCGTTGATAAATTGTGATACTGTCCAGTCGATCTGGAAGAATCGCAACGTGAGCTCGGGATTCTCGTGGACGGCGAGATCGCTTTTCGCCTTAGAACACTAGAAACGCTCGACCTAAGACTTCCAGCGAGATTGATACCAGCGCGTTGAACTCCTTCGCTCACAGCGGTGGACTCGGTGGGACAAGATTAATGTGCGGAAGGCTAATTGACGGTGACCGAGTACGGGCCCGAGAGTGCGGATGGTAAAATGCACCGCGAACCGAACCGGGTGCAAATGGATGCAAAGTTTTCCTCTCACGCACAGAACCGCACCATCGTTGGCGTGGTAAATGAATTCAATTAGCGGAAATACATTTCGTTTTTAATTAGAACCATCTAGTTAGGGGGGAAAGGTAGGCAACTCATCGCTTTACTCGAATCCCACCGGGAAGGGCTTAAATCGGACTCATCCATTCCGCAGCGAACAGGGATCACGACAGGGTGAGGCGAGAAAAATGACGATTCTTAGCAAGGTTTGAGCTTAAAGGAATAGGGTTGCTTCCATTATTTATGCGATGAAAAAGAGCGCATTAAATGTTCATCGCTTGTATTTAAGTTGAACCGAGGGTTCGCTTTGTAACTAGCGAGAATAAATAGCAGCGCATTAGAATACTTATTCTCGAGAGGTGCACTATTTAGATTATAATATAACACATTATTCAATCGAGATGATTTCTTCGGGGCCAATGGCTCAGCATCTTCAATTTTGCAAAGGTTCTAATAATACTTTTCAATATTTGAGCTATTTGAGTACAATTTATCTGCGCTATTTTCCAACGCGTTATTTTCTATCCTTTGTTCAAAGTACACGTAGGGAGTTTACCTACGAAAATGAAAGTAAGCAACATCGCCCATTGATCTCTCGTATCACTGTTGGAAAATTTCCCCGTAACAGCTTCCACCGAACCGAACAATTAAATGAGCGTTACAAACAACGCATTTACATCTCGTTCGGCCGACAATTACCGATCCATTGTAGCGGCCCGTTCGAAGAAGGACAAGCCGCCAACAAACTTGCCGCGTGGTGTACATGATTTGCGTGCCGGCGGCATCTCATACACCCCTCTTCCCCTCTTCCCCTCTTCTCCACAATCTTTCGGGTGAATCAGGGCGTTGAGCGAAGGAGCATTGGTCGGCAGTGTTGATCATTTTCTGGCTCGGTGACTTCTCCGACTTTTCCTAGATACCAGCTTCCACAGCACGCGCTCGCAGTGTGATAAGCGTGAAATTGTGATTTGTTTTCTAAAAATATCTGTTATCCGAACCGAGCTCGCCCCTGGTCGATCGGGACGGTTTAGTTTTCTCCGAGGCCGCTCAATCACTGGGTGGCATTGGGCATCGCAAACGCTTTCCTGTGCGGTGCAAAAATCGACGGTGCACAGGGAGTTTAGAGATGACTGCTGACGGAACGTTTTCAGCGCTCGAAATGGAACTGCAACCGCTCACAAATCATTGGGATTCGTTGCAGAATTGAAGCAAAAAAAAAAAGTAACGCCCGCTTCAACTACCATCACCGCATCACACATGGCACTTGAATGCGCGCTGGCAGATCACAAATAAGCTCTCGCGCGAGTGACTTAACGATCGGCAACCTCGACTCGTCGCACCGAAATGTGCGCCCGAACGATCACACGATGGGTGACGGCGGCTTCGCCCTTTCTTCTTCCGTAGCTAAGTAATCGATCATTAGGCTGAACATCGGGCGGATCGGTTCTAACCATCGCGGCTGGGTGGGAGGTTTTTCTTTCTACTTCTTCGGCTATTAATACGCGGCATTACGCGCCGTTCCTGCCCGGCTCGGATTTCCTGTTCCCTTCTCGTTATGGATGCTGCAACTGTCGGAAGGGTTGGCTCTTGATGGTTCTGGTGCTCAGTTGCTTCGAAAGGATGCCAACTGAATGAGGCATAATGGAAAGAAAACGGAAACGTTAAATGATTTTATTTATCTCGCGGCTTTCACGATGTTGAGTGCAGAAATTGATACATTAGCGAAGCTAACGAGAGGAAGTTGGCGATATGGGTGGAAAAATACTCATTTTTATTCAGTGAGTGTTGAATTTGATCTAAATAAATAAAGCAAAATAATCAAATCTGTCTTAAAGTGCTTAGATCACTTAAAAATCGCTATCAATCGAAAGAATGTGAAAAAAAAATCTTGTTTATTTTATCCTTGTGGTCGTTTGACTCATATTAAGCTTTACCCTCTAGCGCCCCGCTTTGGTCTGACCAGCCACAATCGTTAGATTGCCAAACGTGCGATTGATTAATGGATGATCGTTTGACGTGAGCATTGCGAAAACCACATTCCCAAGACATTCCACCGTGCGGGAAGCCTTTGGAATGCTTCCAAACAAGCTTCGGGAGATGTATGTTGTGCAGTTTTTTGGCAGATCTTTAGCATTCATGCACAGCCCGTTTTGGGACGGTCGAAAACAACTCGACCAAACAAAAACAAAAAAAAAACCCTCGATTCAACCTGTCATCTAAAGTTTCGCTCTGCCTAGAAGACACTGCTGGCAAACGGTAGCTCCAGCGATCAAGCAGCCAACTTCCAGATCCAGTTTCCAGCTCATTATGCGGCACGTTCATTGATCGTCAATCGAAATAGTGGGTCGTCTCCAATCGCTTCAGGGTGTGCGGAGGAGGGGGTTTTGGGAGGAGAGCGAAATGATTCATCAGACAGGAACCTCTGGGGTGTTTATCTGTCGTTCGTATCTTCAATGGCCCCGCCCGTTTGACAAGTCGTACCGGGGAGTTCTTCTCCACGCCGGAGCAAGTTGCATAAACGATCACACCGGGATGGACGGGAACGGGCACAGGAATGTCATATTTTGTGGCCGTGTTTCTTTGATTGATCTGTTTGATCTTTGACCAACAGGGTTTTGAATGTTTGTTTTTTTTTCGGGTGTTGAACGGTTTACAGTTAACCGTGCTTAGGAAATGCAGCCATTTGGGGATTGACAGTTGCTGGTACTAGGTAACCGTTTAAACGACCTAATTGATTACTTCAAGCGGGGCCGTACGAACGTCTACATGAGTTCAGCGTAAAATAGGAAGCGATTCAATCACACCGGGAGGCTAATAAATCCGACCAAACATGAAACCTAATCCCGTGGCCTAAGCGATTCCCAGAAGCATGCATAAACCCACATTCTAGAGCACAATTAACCTCCATCCAGAGCGTTTGGGATACTCGGGTAAGAAGGTGGAGGCAATGGTAGTGATTTAATTAAAAGATGAGATGACCACCCGCTCGATAAGCGCGAAGGTGAACGGTGGCGATGGGGCGGCAATTAATGATGATAATAATTATCCTGCAGGTGATGATGGCTACCTCATCGTAAACGCGGTTGCACGCCGTCGCGGTCCACTCGCGCGTGCAGTTGCAATTCGCGCGGATGCATTGCATCACGGTGGCAAACCGGTTGCCAGTTGGTTGCCAGTGTGGTTGGTCAGCTGTTTTTCGCTTCAGTCTGTCAGCCTGGCCAGCCGACCGCCCGCTTGCCTTCCCTGGTTATTGCGCTCGTTGCATTATGCTACCCATTGTTGGACGGGTTTGGACAAATGCATATCCGGGAAGGCACAAACATGGCACCGACCGACCGGCCGAAAGACACAATGTTGCCACGGTGCAACGAAAGGTGATTTAATCTGAGCGGCTCTAGTTTTTCGCTTAATTTTTTTTTCTTTCTTTATATGCTCACGGTGCTCATGGTGATTATGTGCGCTTTGGTGCGATGCAGATTGCACAATTTTTCGGGAAAAGTGTTTTGAGTGTTATTTTATTACTATGGTGAGGGTTATTGCGACCAAGCCCAAAGGAGGGGAAACGCAATCGCGAAAGTGATTATGGTTTGGTTTTATTTTTGCCTATCAGTTTTAAATGGAAAATCACTTTAAACATGTTGTTGCACCGAGTAGTTAACGGTTTGAAAATCGTTCCTTGTTTTATGTTTTGGAAATTGGCAAAAAACATAAAATTAATTGATTACCAGGCTATCTTGAAGTATGTCTTTTCACCGATAACAACTGTAATGTTTTTATGTGTTTTTTGCTATTGATTTATTTCGTTTGTATTATAATCAATTTTCCCTGAAAAATACTCACTTTTCCCATAACACCCTTTTTAAAGGCAACCTTCCTGGTGAAAGTACAAGGAATAAATTGAGGCGCAATTAAGAGATTAATGCCTCCTACATTTATCGTGCTTCCTTGCTAATGCGAAATATTGTACACCACCGCGCAAAACATGCGTACAAACTAGCGTAATAAACGTACCTAAAGGGTTCCATTACGCACGGAGAATTGCTCTAAGCCCGCTGCTAAGCTTCAAATAACAGTTATTGTTCGAGATCGGTGCCTCGCTGCACTGGGTGCCTCGTTCTAAAAGCGTTCTTTACACCTTCCCTAAAGAGGCGGACGAGAACGAACGTTCAGCGCTGTAATTGCGCATCCTGGCGCATTCGTTACTGCTTCGAGTGGTTCCTCCTAGCCAGACCGTCTACCAGAAGCAGCGCCCGCCCGTTCGGAAGCAAATGAGATCAATTTTTCCGCCCCTTTCGACGGTAGCGGCAGCCACCCGGGGATGATAGTAGCTTGATTACAAAACGAAAATAAAAAAAGAAACACAATTGCTACCCGCCACCATGAGCAATATGCTTCGGGAAGGTGGATCCTCTTCGGCGGGATTCTCTCTCGGCAGGACAGGTTCAACGATGGTAAGAATATCGCTACCAAAGAGCCCTGCCGCAAGGTGTCCGTCGCCGCTAGACTGTTCTAGTTCTCTGTAGCTCGGTGGTCGAGCGTGTTGGCAGCACGGGCGAGATAATTAAAACAACAGCTAGTTATTGGATCTAACGGATCTTTCGCCGTGGTTGCCACCGGCCCCTTGCAGCCCTCGTGGGTTGCCCTACGGCCCCGTTGCTTCATCGCTTTTTTCTTCGCGACCCAGCTCTCGGTTGCGGTGCGGTAAACCGCTTTTCATTTCGCGTGGTACGATGGGTGCTTTTCACGGCGGTGGTCACCGGGTGAAGAAAACATCCCCAGCAGCCCGCCGGCGTTCGCTGGTAGCATCAATCGATCGATCGTCCGTCACATCTTTATGATTTCAGGGTGGTGCATTTGAATAACCGCGACCCGGAGGCACCTACAGAGAGACACGTCTGCTTCACACCACAATCGGGTCACCAAGGAACATGGTGGCTTTTGGTGGTTTTTTTTTTGCCGTCACTGTGTGAGTTGAGCGAAGTGTGTGGTTGCCGAGAGTTTGGCCTTTGTGGTGCTGACCTGGATGCGATCAAAGAATAGCTGCAGCTTTAAAACGAATTTCGAACGAATTTTCATTTATTTTAGCATTTTCAACGTAGAAAATTTAGTATAATGTAACTGAAAATCGGTGAAAAATTGCCAATTTAATTTAAATATTGTGTCTTGAGTGAAGAAGTGTTCAACCAATCGGGAACTCGTAAACCTGGTATGATTGCTCGAGGAAAATGGTAATGGCAATGTTTCGAATTCTTTGTATCATAACCAAGGCTAGCAAAACATTTTGCATGACTCGCTTGGTATAAATGTTTATTACATTTTAATTTTAATTTTGGGCATTTAACGTGCTTCGCATAAAACTCACATTCGAACAATCTTGTTGCAGACCATATCCAATAATAAAAACCCTAAATGGTTATGAATTTACAGCCACAAACGACCTACGAAATAAACAACGCATTAGAAATTATCTTTAATTAATCACACGTCCCACTTACCTCATAAACCACTTCGATTTCAAATTTTCCCCCGTTCCGCAACCGTAAAAGCTCGACCGAAACAGTGCACAAACCTACACCGCACACGCGGACACGGTGTGTGTTTCTCTCCCTACGCGCACTGTGTCGACCGCTTGGGTGGTCTTCAGGCATGGGCACGCGCTCACATTTCCACCAAACTCATCAATTGAACGATGGCGATACTGGATCGAATTAGCATAAAACGGTTGCCAGTGCAAAACTGGGTACGATTATGCATCGCGCATGCCGCAGTAATCAACACATCTACCCCTCACTCTCGCCCGTTTTACCCTCGCCTCCCTTTCAACGATCGATCGGAACATGAGTTAACAGGAATATTGCATACGCGTTACGATGCCATAACCGGGGTGCGTCTTGGGTTGAAAGGGATGCTTTTTTTTTGGGCTGCGTCTGTCGGTACTTGTCGGTCGGTCATCGGCTACAATTCGACTCGCCAGCTCGATCATAACGAACCGATGGCGACGATGGCGGCAGCGGCGGCGGCGGCGGCGGTACCTTTCCGCGTCAAACATATTTCATAATCAAACATCATCGACCCGATCGCGCCCTGCCGTTAAACGCTCTGTGCCATCAAAAGGCAGGGAACAGACGCACGAACGGGCCGATGCAAACGAACGAACGTGCGTTCGCAACGCAAAAGGGAGAGGGAGTGGGGGAGCGCAAAAAGGAAAACAAATCACGCGTACATCGTGGATTAATTCTGCGCGGTTTTGCTGCGGCGAATCAAGAATTGCATCATCCCCTTTGGTGTGAGTGTGGAAGGACCACCGGGTGGGGTGTGTGGTTGGACGTGAAATAGCCCTCTCGAAACCGATATTAAAACCGCTCCGGTCATATATCTTTTGACACCGCGTTTGTATGCGTTCTGTAAGAGGGGTAGGAGTGGAGTGAAGGAGGAACTGCATTAAAATACATAATTAACTAATTGTGCCGGGCGCATGATGAAGGAATTTGAATCGCGAGTAGATTATGTAACCAATCCGGGCTGGTGGGCTTGGGTGGGAGACGGCAGGATGCTGCATTAAAGATGGTAGATTAACAATATTTTAACCGTTTTTCAAAGATTTATGGCAAAAATGTTATGACCAATTTTAATAATACCATCGGTAGTTAGCCTACTCTATCTTCTCAGAAAATTTATAATAATTTATAAATTTATTTTCAAGCACTCCTAACCATTGATTTCATAATTTCAATGAGTTATTTTGAAACGTTCTAAAATTGTTTCCAGCTTAGTTATTTTTTCATGTAAAATTTACCTTTTGACGAAAATAAAAGGCTTGCTTAACCCTTCGCAACTTTCAAAGAGAGACAATCCCTCTTCCGATTTAATATTCGTTTAAAATTCCACTGCATTTTCCACATACCTTCGGTCCACCCAGAGCACGGTTGCACATTTATCAGCAGGCACTCTCGTCTTGATAAATTATCACCGATCGCTCCAAGAACGACCGGTCGCCCGTTTCGGTTCAATTTTCGGTTCGTTCGAGATAGCGACAGGTTGAACAAATTAGTCCATGTTTGTGTCATTCTTAAATGGACAAAAAAAATGGAGAGACAAACCTGCAGCCCCATTAGAGAGCCATTAATCGTGCGGGAAACGAAACATGATCACGTTTGCTGGTTTGGGGGGTTCTTTTTTGCTGTTATTTTTAAGGTAGTCCTCGATGTGAAATAATTGCCTGTTGGATGGTCTGTAATGTAGCTTTAAATTAATTGGTTTGCTGCTCGTGTCTGTCACCAAAACATTGCTGGTATTTTGATAACGATAGCGATTAATATTTGCAACAATCAGATACAGACATCTTTTTGGTGATTGTTTCTGCAAAATCAAATTAGAGACTTAATGTATTAAAAATAATTAACGTATATTTTAAAAACTTGTTTTTAATTCCAAACGGTAAGCGAATATGAAAAATGATTCTTGTGTCCCAAGATTGGCCAACCTTTTTATGATCCATTCGCATACCTACCAATGTCAAACATCATTTAATCTTTCCCATTTGATTTTCCAATCGAGCCCTTCTATTCGACCCGCCGATATTTTCCGATCCTTTTATAGGTACGGTTTCGTTCGCTAGCATGTTGCATTATTCCCGTTACGATTGACGACTGAGCCAGCCCAGCGTCTGAGCGTCGCAACCTTTCCGGCCACAGATCAGCCGAGATTGCATTCCAATTGCAACGCAGCGTCCACCGTGCGCTGGACACGGTCGATTTTGAAATATCCAAATAAACCATCGCTGCCGAGGAACGAGCGCTAAAGCGATCCGGTCAAAACGATCGCAGGCGAAGCCCAGCCTGCCAACGATGTGGTCAGGATAATTGCGGTGATTACATAGTTTATGGCTCATTCTTTTTACCCGCCTGCACCACTGCCGCAGTTGCATATCCCGCCCGGCCATCGAAGGGAAGCTGCAACCGATGCAACCCCCGTCGGCCGCGTCGGGTGAAATATGTGTGTTTATTATTGTTCTTTAATTTGTTAGTTTCGTGCCGGGACGGGGTGTTTGATTTGGCACCGACCTCGGCACCGCTCGGTTCGCTCAAGTTCAAGACCACCAGCCCACCAGGCCTCGGCAGCGGCACGACGCCCTTCGTGGTCAATAAATCCGCGCGGGAAAAGGGCACCGAGCGAGCGCGCTCCGCGGTACGGTCAGGTAATTGACGGTATTTATGGGATTTATGGATCGTACGGTGCTTTTCCCGAACGCTTCCACTCTTGCCGATCGGCGATCGGTGAAGCGCCCAGAACCAACCAAACCTTGGGGGCCCGTTAACCAGAGGTGATCAAATAGCCCAATGGGGAGGAGAGGCCAGCGGTGGGCATCGGTGAGGTGATTTGCATCCAATCCGATCGCTGGCTAGCCGGTACGAGATGAAACAGCTCTCGTTTTTTTTCCAATGGAATTAGGCCCTAATTGTTTCGGGACAGGAAGCTCGAGTTGCGGTTGATTGGGTTTAATTAAACCGTTTCTTTCTTGTTGGCTTCATGAAATTTCTACGAAAAGCAAAATGCTTTCATACTCTACTGCCCTAGATAATTGGGGAGCAGATGAGACGGCGTCATGTTGCCAGTTACGATGCGTAGAGTTTATTTGAAGATTTATGGCGAATTGGCCTTTCCTTATGTTATTTTAAATATTCTCTATTGACTTACTTTTTATAACATTTTTAAAATATGCAATTTGGTATTAAAATAAGTATTTTTTACTATTTTTCTTAACACATTTTTTTTAAATTTATTTATTAAGGTAAAATGTTGGTATCGAGCTGTAGCATTTCTTTAAATTAAGCATTGCTATTCATGTTGGAAAAATTTTCTTTTTACAGAGCTAAACCTACGAGAAGCATTTCACTTTTCGATCGATATCGAGAAAACATCCGTGCCCATAAGTTCCGCTCTTACGATTCCGATTCGTGTCGAACGGTCGGCAGTGTTTCTGCGAGCAGCTCATTTTCCCTTCCCCATTCACCAGTGTGATCACTCGCAGCGAAAAGCAAGAAGAAGAGGAAACAATTTTCTCTTCCCCAACCGTTCGTCGCTCGCGTCGAGCTGTGACGGTGTTCGATCTGTCGCATCCGTCGGCTCGTTTCGTTTATCAATGAAATTATTCTCTCTTTCGGAGCATTAAAATGCATCTTCAATTATCACCGACACCAGCGGCACGACCGCAACAATGGCGTTGCGATTGATCGGTAACGGTCATGTTTCACAAGATGATGCTGAAACGGAGGGCTGCTGGTGATGGTTGGGAAAAAGCGTGGCTTTAAAGTCAGCTAGAAACACATACACACCCCATGTGAAAACTGGCGTGGCGATGCAGTGGAAAGTGAAAACTATTCCCATGATGTGCATGTGGGAGCAGTTCTTGAAGCCGCCCGGTAGCCCCATGCGGTGAGCCGAACGCGTCCTCTAACCAGCTGATAGGATTGGAGATCACTGGGCGATTGCTGTTTGGTTTCGGTTCGGTTGGGTGCGCTCAATACAAAACGTTAATTTCTCTCGCTTTCGGTTTTCATGCCCACCCGGGTGCATTCTTTTGTTCTCGTTTCAGATGGCGCAGAGTGGCAAGATCTGTGGCAGCAAACGGCCGCGCAGTTTTATTTTGAATTGATGTTTGATTTTCCTTTTTCTCACTTGTGTGCGGCTGTTAACCGATTGACTACGCTTTCCTTGATGGATATATAATTCAACCAGGTTTTTTTCAAGGGAAATATGAAAAATAAATCAATAGAAAATATATTTATACAAATTTAAATATTTTTTATCATTTTTTCATTATTTGTAAACAAATATAAAACACATATTAACGCTTCCAACTCTAGGTGTGCTGGTGGTTATTTGACAGATAGTGTTGAGTTTTATTACGTGATTGTATATGCACACTTCTAGAAAAAAGGAAACCCGTAGCTAACGTAAGCAGCTAGCGAGACAGAAAACAAATGATCTGCACGCATGCTTCGTCTGAATTCCCGCACTGAAATTGACGTAACAATCGTCCAACCACTCTGACAGCTGCGATGCAAAAATATGCACGATGCAATCCGCGACCGTTGCAAACTACATCACCCACATCGGCCCGGATCGATCGGGTTTATAGGGAAGAAAGTACGCAGACAGTCCCAATTCGCATTAGTCACCCAGCGGGTGGGGGACTCAACTACCTCGTGGGACCGCCGTTACCGCCGGGTTTGACGACTCTTGCCCGTACAAGCTCGACGGGAGAGGACACGGTGCTTGACGTGCCTGACCGAGGAAGCATCAATGCCGAAGAACGCATCGGGTTTCGTTCATGCAAACGTGCCAACGTGTAATTGCGCACACATGCAACTCGGGCAATAAATCATTTCGTCACGTCCGCGAGCTGGCTGGCTCGAGCTCGCATCGATGCAACATCATGACGCAAGGTCAAACGCCTCGCGTGGAATGCTCCCGTACCATACAATCAACCATTGGCGGACCATTTTCACCAAACCAGCCATCCAATTTGTGCATCCCAGTGGCCGCGGGGTAGCCAAAACATCCACTACATTTTCGTTTCGAGCCACCACTGTGTCCCGAATCCGCAGCAGGACCTCCGGTTAATTTGATTAAACGATACCGACACGGAAAAAACTGTAACAAACGATCTAATTCTCGGGCGGGTATGGGGTGGGGCAGCCAAATAAGCAGCTTTTGGCCAGCAACAGCATTTGTGCGTGCGCTTCGTCGTTTGTCCGAGCGTGCACGAAACATCAATCAGTTTCCCTCATGATTGGGGTTTTTTTTGCGACGATTTTTGCTAACTCGGTGATGAGCTTGTAAAGTTTATTGATTTATAATAATTATCGATCGTTTTTCGCGATCGTTTTGTTCTAAAAACTGTTTGGGAGTGGACTTTCCGGTCGTTTGTGATATGAGAATGAAACGAGGAGCAGAAGGTGTGCATGGCATAGTGAGAGGAAGCATCGGGACAAATTATGATGTTGAAGTTTTTATACAAACGATGTACCAAATATAATATACACAGATATAATCATTTAGATATTGTTTTAGGATGAGCATTTGATCGCTTTAAAATCGTAAGTTGATATGTAAACCAAGTAAATCAAACAATCAAAATTGTCTAAAATTATTTGCGGTGTGGAAATACTTACATAAAAAAGTTGGAATTACTTCTCACATCCAAATACTTTCTTACAGCATTCCTCCCACTGTGCGATCAATTTATCCTACAACAAGATAAAAAGGTAGCTTAATCTATGGTTAGTAATTTTGAGTCCTTCTGTTGCTTCTCAGCCATCGAAAGATGTTCTATCTCACCGTCCTGCATCGTATGTATGTAAATTTTTGCACTTGAAGAAGCTCTCCCTACCCGAAACTGGGATCTGTGTCGTCCCGTGGCCTTGTCGAGGACGCGCAACCGATCATTAAGGGCCGCGTCGATCGTGATCGGTTTTTCGACAACCGTTTTTTCTTTGCAAGGCTGGTTTGCAGTTTTGCTGCATCAACCGGGCGTACGGTTTGTTGGTTTTTGGAGTGTGGATAATTTTACGACCTCCCGGTCTGGTTCCAAGGCCAGCCGGGCCTGGGATGTATGATGACGTTGAGTGATGGAGCGCGTAATTTGCATGTATAAATATTACCGAACGAAATGGAAAGTTCCGAAGTCTGGGGTGGGTTTTTTATGCGTCGTATTCGCACCTTTATACGCCAACAGTGTGTGTTTCTTTTAGGGCCGAAGAGATGAAATACAACAACAACCAACTTTCCCCTCCCCCCTCGCCCCCACCACCACGTTCAGTGCACATAAAGCTGGCTGGATAATTTATGAACAATTCTCTCCCGGCTTGGGATGGGCGATGATGATGATGACTTAAGACCTGCGCGACCGGGACCAATGGACCAGCCCGGAGGCAATCCGTGCTCTGCCAATGGGGCAAAACTGCAGCTCAACAAATAGACCACATTGTATGCGCTTTGCCGCACCATTGTTGTTGTGGTCGGGTGCAACGAGTGCAACGCACTCGTCGCTTCGAATCAACCTATCGAACGAACTCGAAGTCAAGTACCGACCGTCGGGGAGTTTTGCACAATTAGCTGTGTCATCGTCGTAAAATTGATGAATATTCACACAACCGTGCATCAGCCGGGCGAGAGAGAGAGAGTGAGTGAGTGAGTGTGTGTGTGGGTTGGTATGTCTGTGGTCTGCTCTTTGTGCAATGCTGTGCTGTGGGTGAAAGAATAAAACTTCCTAAGAACATCTTTCCTTGCTTCAGAATCCTGCAGCCATCGCGCCCTCTAATGGAACCCGCACGGTTCGCGGACGGTAATGCAATTCCTGCAACCATTTTCTGCACAAATTTACGACCATTTGATGACGATTTTCATTCGCTCGTCACCGGCCATCGGGTCCGGCATACGGAATGGTTCTATTTATTATTCGTTTCAAATTTGCCTGTGAACGTTTTTACTGGCGCGATTGGCGGGGTGATTCGCTTTGCCATGAGAAACTGTTCTTCTGTTTCCTCCACGCCCCATCGCGAGCATCGCGTGTGATCGTAAATGTGTTTTTAATTAAAGTTTTATTGTGACTATCACGGTTCGGATCGCGCTGTACGTCGCTGCTGTATTTACGATCAATAGCGTTTTAAAGAACTTGCCGTAAAATAAAGTGAGTGAGTTATATTTATTTTTAAATTTATGTGACATTGAACCATAACCAGACATATGAAAATGAAGACGGTTCTCATAAATGCAAGGAATCTAAAACGCAAAATCACATCGTAAGCAATACAAACTAAAGCTGGCTTGAATCGATAAAAGCAACGTTGTTTTGTCCTGCCTTGAATTTATTTTGTTTTACATAATTTTAAATTCGTTATCTTATAATTAACGTTATAATTTTTCCATCGAGAACTTTTTGGAAATTTTATTTACCGGGAAAGTATTATCCTGAATCAGTTCTAGAAACTCGTCTAAAATAATCAAATAAAAAATCGTCTTTTCCATTTACATCTGACCTAATCCTTCCATCGCCCACCGCACTCTTCGGCCATGTTAACATCGTCACAAAACATCCTCCTTAGCCCATCGGCCCAATTCCCATCATGTCTGCCCGCTCGGAATCCCCAACACCGATCATAAACATGTCGCTCGAATGTGTTTTCCACCGCACGCAGCAATGATCGCAGGAAGATCGTGAGCACGCTTGGCCCGGGAAGCGTGGTTTTGCAAATTGGACCATCGTCCAAACCATTCAATCGATCGATCGACGTCGACGTCGAAGCCGTCCGACACGCAGATTCGCATCGGCTTTCCGGGGGCTAACTAGCGGGCCCGATGTGTTGCGCATGGCAAAGGCCAAGGACAGCTGCCCGTGGCCGAAAGCGGATAAGGATGATGATCCACACCGCACCGTTGACATTTGATTTTCTTCTCTGCGCGTCGGGAAATTTATGGTCGCCCGTGTTGCATCGGAACCGGGAGTGCGAGTGCGAGTGCAGAGTTTTTAACGAGTATCCAGTAACATCCTTTTCATCGATCGACAGCCCCGAAGGAAAGTGCTGCGGGGGGAGAAGGGAGAAAAAATGCGGAGAAAAAAAAATACGTCACTCAACGTGTAACAAGTTTGCGCAACAACGTGGCCGAGGTCAGGCCGGCGCGCAATGCAATGAACCTGAAACCGCGACCCGCAAAACGATCCATCTTTCGATCTGCCGCAAGTTTTACAACCGCAAGCGACATAAGCGGCGTCCTTCCCGGTCCGTCCGTCAGCGCGACCGAACCGAACCCAGCCCCGGCTGGAAAAGATATTTATGGACGCATATAGTGCCCGGAGAGTGGAGAGATTTTTAGTGCAGAAAACACACCTTCCCAGGCGGAGGACGATAAAAATGCGCCCATTTTCCCACCTTCTCTCGGGGGGAAGGGGGGGGAGGGGGTGCACCTGAAAGGAACCTGAAAGGAGCGTGGTTTTCTTTCAGCCGCCATTCTACCGGCCCTCCAATGGGTGTGCAATAAATCTTTTATGCATATATGCATCCAGTACGCGCTAATAAAGCTCTCGTTTAATTGGAGTCTCGGACTCGTCTCGGACGTCCTCGCAGGGCTTCGCCGCTTTCGCGTTCGGTGCAAGTGGAAATGAATCAATTACCCTTCCTTCGAGGGCGAAGAATCGAAGTCCGCCAAGTCCGTCCAATTGACAGAGCTGCCAGGAGGAGAACAATAAAACACCCAACGGTTCACACAGATCCGTTAGGCGAGATCCGAAACCCCACATCACATCACTTGCCCGTGTCACTTGGCAAACGTCCCATTCTCGGTAGAGTACTGCTCGGGTCCCGGGGAGCGGTCGTCCGGTTGGGAAAGGAAATTGCGCGAGAAGCTTTTTACGAGCAAACGGCGAAGGATTTGTTCTTTTCTGCGCTGACGAGGGGAGACGCAGAATAGATCCATCTTTTTTAACCGCCAGGTAAATCGTCTCCCCACAGGTACAGGCATTCTGTGGGGCACGGAGAAGGTGCGGAGACGCGGAGGCCATCAATTTGCATTCGACAGCACGGACGACGAACGGGTTGGAATTGGAATTCCGACGCAGTGTAAAGCGACCGGATGAGCTATTTTCCCATCTCGATCGCCGTTCGGTCGTGCCAAACTATGCAAACAACGCGTCAGTGCACGTTGATGTCGATGAGGGTGCGGAGAGGAGCTCAAGCAAATCTTTCAGTTCTTGCATGATGAGATGGTTCTCTGTATTCTGGAACGGTGGTTTGGAGCGTTCTGTATTTCAAGCTCCGAAGCTACAAGCAATACGATCGGAATTGCTTTCTTCTACTAGAGTACTTGTACTTGAATGCAAAATACAACAAATAAGCCCCTTATAAATATCGAATAATTGTTATCAAAGAATATGCTTTCAACAGCTGCTCGCCTAATGGTTGATAAGCTGCACAACCGATGCGACAAGTAACTATGGTGATTTATATGCCAGCAATGCCTGCTAATACCTCCCAAGTCCCGGTTGTCTAGCATGTCTTTCCCCCTTCATCCCCCCCCCCCCCCCCCCCCCCCCCCCTCCCCATAGTCAGAACAACAGTGACAACCCGGCGCACGGAGCATATTTGTCATCGCCGCGTAATTCTCGACCGTACGGGCGGCGCAGTACTTATGCGCATTGTCGCATACATTGTCCCTGCACCGGGGAACGTCCCGGCACCACGGCCGTGCTAGCATAAATAAATTGTCCACGAACCACGAACCGAAGCCCGCGTGTGGAAGCACACAAATCAAAAGTGACTGAGTATAAATTCTGCACTCGAGCTCTTCCTGTGCTGTGCAGCGAGTCTCGCAAATTGCGTCGAGAAGAAACCCGTGCGGAGTTGTGCAGAGGAAACGGTCCCGCCGGTCTAGCCGGGAAAGGGTAGAAACGGAGGGTTTGGTACATGCGATGCGACAATTGATCATACGGGCCAGCCCCGGTGATACTGTGGAAGGGAGATCCTTCCAGCGAACGAACGAAACACGCCTAGAACGATGAAGAAAGAGGAGCCACTCTTTACCGTCCCAATCCTGGAACGTGGACCCGGCAGTGCAGTTCTTCGGAGAGCTAATCGATCCCGATCCGAATAGAATAGAGGGGCTGGTTTGCGCACAAGATGTCTTATTTGCACGATCCGACAAATTAATCCGGATCGAAAGCTAAACCAGGCAAAGCTGCCGCCCGGTGCCGCCCCGGAGCCGGGTTCGCACTCTTTCATTAATGATGATTTATCGGTTTCTAATGCGCGTTGCAAAACCACCACCCGGTGCTGGTCAATAACTCATGGCATCGGTTGTTCAGGGGGCGGCAGGGCAGGAGGGGAGGACACTGATAGGACGATCACAATGAAGACTTTGAACATGATTTCGCTCTAATTATATCGATTTGCTTTTCGAGAAACGCTCGGAAACGCTTGGAAGCCCAGCTCGGGCGGGTTGATTTACGCGCCAATTAGCTAATTTGATCTGACTCGGGCGCCACCAGGAGGATAATCCCCCACCTCCCACCCTCACCCAGTGCCCCATCGTGTAATATAACGCTTATTAATTAATGCACGGGAATCGAGTATCCTGGCCGTTCTCGATCGAGTTACAGTTTTAGAAGTGGATCGAACGCAGCCAGAACTTAGTCATCGTTTTGCAGCAGAACTGCGTTTGCGTCGGGGCACTCCTTTGCATTTTCCAAGCGACGCCTTCTCCATTTTTTAACGTTTCTGCTGCTCGCTTGTATGACTATAAAAAGGAATGATATAATTAAAGGTGCCCCAAGCACCCGATTTCCATACCGGTGCGCAGTATGCGCGACGTACGCCTACTTCGATTAAGACTCTCCTGTCGACAACTCCAGCCGGCATGCGGGAAGGGTTGACGTTTCTAGTTCGCAATTGCATGTTTCTTTTCAGGTTTCAGGGTGGATTCTCCACGGGGCTCGCGGCCGACGGCTCGTCCCCTTGTCCGTTCCCGTGCAAACAGCGCTCTTCATAAATCATTCACTCCGTCCCGTGCGCGTGGAAATTATGAATATTCATTGCGGTTCCGACCGCGCCTCCGAGCGCGGCGCAGGATAATGCATTGGCCGGTGCTGAAAGGAGGCGTACGTTTTTTTTCGTTTCGTTTCGTTTCGTTTCGGTTTCGCTCACCAGCCAGCAACGCAAAGCACACCAATGTGCGCAAGAATTCGATTCGTCTGCAGACGGGCGGACTTGTCACTGGACGTTCAGCCATCCGGACGGGCCAATATTGCGCAAGAGCTAGGGCTTATTTGCATCGTAAGGTACATGCAGAGGAGTGCGTACGCGGGTTCGATGAATGCAAGTGATGATGAGAGTTTTTATAAGAACTTGAATACATTTCCACTGCAACGTTCGTTTTGAGAGGTAAAAGATGGCAGACTGGAAGTGAGAGAAACAATTTTGTTAATAAATAATAAAAAAAATCTACAAAAGGATTAGAAATTTTATAGTAAAAGCAAAAACATAAGCAATCTTGAGGCTAACGAAGTATAATATAAATCAACTAATTTCCTCATCTTTTCATCGCAAGAACAGAACCCTCGCTTGTAAACGCGAATGACTTGTCTTGCATATTTTTTTAATTTTATTTTTCCACTGGAGTGTTCAAACTATATTTAAGTTTTTTAGAACAAAGTTGGCCATGCTGTGGAGCTTTGGCTCTATATTTATTTGTTTTTTTTTTTATATTTATTTTTTAGCTAGCAGGTATAACTCTGTCGATCCATTATCTTAATTCATACACATCGCCATCCATCAATATTCTATTCCAGTAGCACATTCTCCCGTCTAATGCAAAAACATCGATAATATCTCGGTCATGTTTTACTATCACTCCTCGCTCCTCGGCCCGTATCCGGTGTGCGGGCTAACAATCAATAACCGTCAGCGGGACGATGCTCACTCGTGCGAAATTAACATAAAACGATCGATGTTAGAACAAATTTAAAATCACTTAAGCGGCGGACCTTCCGCGCCAGCCCCGGGAGCAAACAAATTTGATCAACCGCCACCGATAGCGGACCACTGGAAGCGAAAAGGTGTTGGTACAGATGGGTTTTGTACCACCCCATTTGTTCGGTCACCGAACGGGTCGCGCGATTATCGTGGTACGATCGCAGCGATCACCCTAGCCGGCCAGTAGTCGCCTAGGCCGCCTGGGCGTGAATATGAACCGCTTCTCTCGCCTGGGACGACGTCTTCCTGACGCTCGAAGGAAAACCGAAGGAATTCATTAAGATTCTATCACAAATCTCTACGCTCTTTGACGTGGAATCGAGATGGGGAGTTTTTGTTCGAGTTTTGCTTCTCCCATATCGAAAGCCCTGTCTTCACGCTTCAGAACCTGTGCGGTAGGCTCGCTCGTCCGGCTTCGTGTGCTTCTAATTTATGTTCTAATGATTTCACTCGGCGAAACGCGAAGAAGAAAACATGTGCATATGCTGCCGATGCGCAAGAAAGGATAAGGATCCTGGCACAATGCGTCGCAACCGAAAAGCCTATGGGCCTTCGAATGGCCGACGAGATGATTTATCGCACACAGATTACATTTTCAATTCGTTCGCAGGCTTTTTAATCTTTTTTTGTTCGTTCACGATTTTCAGCTCGACGCAATGGAGTGAACGAAAAAAAAAATCAATTTATGATTCACGTCCCTGCTGATGGCGGTGGTGTAAAATAAAATTGAAATCTAATTACAGGTCGGATCGGACGCGATACCGAGCTGCGGAATCACGAGTTTGACCGTGCCTCGCAGCCCCGAAGCGATGTTTTTGCGATGCTTCGGAAAATTTTGCGTACAAACGAAGGCCACCAATGGAAGTGGGGAAATGAATATTTATGACATTATTTTTACCAAAAACCACCACACAATAGCTAATTATTCATGGTTGCGTTCGATGGTGCGCGTACCGAAGCAAAGGAAGGAATTCCTTTTCACTTTATCCTTTAAGGTTGAAGGATGTAAATGAGCATAATTTATTTCACATTCTCCGTCCTCAAGGACACGACACGAATAATGCACTTGGTTGATAATTATGTGGCCAATGCGGTCCAAAGACATTTGTGGGTTTTTTCTGCTAAACTATTAAAAGAAAATGCAAGGAAAATTTTCCAACCATTTTGACAATATTTGTGTGTAATTATCAATGCAATAGAAACAATAGAAGGTTGTTACTCCGATATTCAATTTCATAAATAAGAAGGCAAAGAAACAAACCTAAAACTTGCTTATAAAAAGCTAACAAGATCAACTAAAAACCACCCCAGCGCCACCGTAAGCTAAATGAAACATCAGAAAGTAAGAGTAGAGTAATGGGAAGATAGACTCGTCCCCTGTAACAAATACGTCATGACTTACGAGGATCGATTTATTTACTTTTATCCGCCCATTAATGAGCGTACCGAGCCCATCTTTTCCCCATTCCATCAACACCGTCGCATTTGTCGTAGCAAAAACAACGACAAAAGAACTCCCGCCTCTGCAAATGGGTCCCGGGGGTCATTTATCACTCGTTTAATAAGCGAAACGTACGACGTGTTTTATCGTTTCGGTACCACCTTCCCGCCGAACGGAGCGCGGTTCGATTAAATTCGCTTCATCACAGAGGATGCGACCTATCCGCTGCATTTCGCTCGTCTTCCGCCGTCTCACGGGACGAAGGCCGCTGGAACCAGACACTACCGACCCAGCTACAATTAGAGATAAATTTATAATTATGTACCCGTGTCCCACGCAATCAGTTCGCTCGCTTCGTTCCGTGCTTCGTTTGCATTCGATTTCGCGTTCGCGTTCCTTCGCTAGAACCTGTGCTCGAACTCGAACTTGCAAACTTTCCACGTTTGGTTCGCTTTTCGCGCGCTTTGATTTGTGACTCGCAACGTGAGTGTGTCGTGTCGTGGCGCTGGAGTTCGGAGTTCGGTTGGCAAATAGGCAAAAACTGCACGGCGAGAATGGTGCGTAGAGAGTGATAGAGAAATCGACGCCGATAAAAATGCACTCTAGCGCATCCGCTCGTACGCAAACACCGACAACGGTTGACTAATTGCGTCCCGTTCGGTGACTAATTGCTCGGGGAACTTTTGCTTTTATTGCTTCAGCTGCAATTAATCAGCATGATAAAGGATGATCTAAAAACGATTAAAAATATTTTTATGTACCACATAGCACGGTTGGTTTTGATTATCTGTCCTCAAATTTCAAATTAATAGCCTTTTGTCATTCAACTGAGTACTGGGAAATACCTCAATAGTAGCTATCATGATTCAAAATTAATGTTGATTTAAAAAAAGTCATCTATGTGGCTATCATTACGAGGGATATCGAAAATATTTGTATGCATAAAGATATATTCTTCTTTTCATAGTCGCTGGTTGAAAAAAAAAGGATCTGTTGGCTAGTAAAAAAGGTGAAAAATGAAGCTTCGTAGAAGTAATTAAAACAATCACATATAATTAAAACATTAACGCGATTGTGCAATGTTCTCAAACACAATGCACCGTCCTCAACATCTTATCCACCTTTATTGCAACTGGCATGCAAATTGCACCGCAACGCTCGAGAACAATTATGCTGATTTTAATTTAATTCCAATACGTCTGCGAGAGAGCAAAAAAATCCGCGCTGCAACCAAACACTCACACAAACGGACAGCCAGAACCCCCCTTGAATGATTTATGATCCCGGGTTTGTCGAACTCGCTCGCGCGCTCGCTCGCGGTTTCGTTTTTCACGCTGCGGTCGTTACAAGCGTTTAAAAAGCGATTCCAGAACGCCACAGCAGCAGCATCCTGGGTCCGCATTCCCACACGCACCACCGTTTACCGTCAGGAGTGTTTATGTAATTTTGGTGCCGGAGAAAAATGAAGACATCATGGGGACGCGAAGGGGCGGAGTGTGTTCGGGATATTTTTTGCTGCTGTTTTTTTGTGCACCAAGGATACTCCTACGGAGCACGGAATTCGGCAGACGACAGCGAGGTCAGGGACCTATACAGCAGCGAGAGAAAAAAGAGAATAATAAAATCATTGTCACCCGGTTTACGAAAACAAAAAAAAACAACCCCTAAACGCCCCAAAATTGAACCCAAACCGGTTCACGAACCCGAACGCGTTTCACGGTGAAAACGCGATAAACAGCATGTTAACAGTTTCGATAATAACAATAATAAATTGCGTCGAAAGTGATTACGCACGGCCTTAGATGGGAGTGGCCGTGGAGTGCGCACAATCGTTTAAGCCTTCGTTGGTGCTGCGAAGAAGGACCTCCCGGGTGTTCGTGACAGATATCGGTTCGTGTTTCTTCGTGTGTTCTTTTTGTTGTGTGTGTTGTTTTCCGGAGAAGATCCTGCGGAACGCATTAGCATTCTCGATGTCTGGCGCGGTCGATTCGGTGGCATCGATCATTGCCCCCGATCGTTGTTAGGGAGGCGGCTGCTGCCAGGAGCATAGTGGAGATTCAATTAAATTTAATTAAATTTCTCTCTTCCACCGTGCGTTCCTGCACCTTCCAGCGTACCAGAGGATCCTTGTAATGCGGGCAACTGATTTGAAAGCGTGATATCGTGTAATCGGTAATCTTTCTTCCCTTCCAGCGACGCGAAGGTTCTTAACCCTTGGGAACGATTTTTGGAAAGGAGACTTGTGTTCTGAGCAACAACAACAAAATATTGGCAATCAATGTAGAATTTTGCTGTAACCATTAAGGCAAGCCGTAAAAACATGTCTCGAAGTGTAGCACATGTGCCTTTCTGTGCCTTTATTTGGTCAATAAAATGAGGTTTACGAAAAATTTCAAGCTAGTTTATTTGTTTTTTCATATTTCATATTCTGTTTCAACTTATGTTTCGTCCGTAAGTATTGAAATATTCGTCGAATAACACAAAAGCCTTTAATGCAAACACGCCCGACGACGAACCCTTCCAATCGTAATTGTTTTATGCGAACAATCGCGGCTGCTCGTGGGCACATAACACGTTGCGTTGCACAGGCATAATGTAACTTGAATGTAATCTGAAAAGACGAAACGAACGAAACTTCAAATCCAATTCATTCAACTGACCGCGGGCTGGTTGTTTTTTTTCGCTTCTGATGGGCCACTTTTCTTTTTTTTGCATCCTCACGCCCCTTTTCACGGCTGCCGGCTTATCGAATTCCAGAACAAACCCGTGTGCGTCCGTCCGTGTGTGCGACTTTGCGTAATTATAAACAAACCAAATACGTGGTTGTGTAATAGCCGATCGTGTAACCTTCCCGCCACGCCGAAAGGCGGCATCCGTGTGGAGGTCGGAAAAATGGAAAACAACAGGCCCCCTGAAGCCCGACTTTATAGCATGTGTGGCGCATGTGTGCGTCCGAACGGCTTGCCGTATCGAAACCGATTAGGGATGGAATCGTAACGTTGCACGCGGAAGCCCGATCCGATCCGTGGCAGACGAAATGCAAATGGGCCTGGCGGCGAGTTTGCCCTACTGCTCCAGCGGCACCACCGGTGAAGGTTACGAGTGTGTGTGTGTATGTAGTGAGGGAGGAAAGAGGAAAAAGTTACAGAAAGCATAACGAAAACAAGTGCCGTATGTTTTTTTAGCAGGTGAAAATGGACGGAAAATGAAGGACGGTTAAGCAGATTAGAGAATTTCCATTTCGATCACCTGGTAGCGTTCGTGGTAACGAATAAATTTTTAGGCAAGACTGGAAAGGTTTTTTTTAATTTGCTTCTTTAGTTTCATTGGCAAACAAATTTCCAATTAACTTCAGAAGTTTATAACAGAAGAATTGTTGTATTTTGTTGTTGGATTCGATTAAGTTGCAGCTATTTGTATTTCATTATGTTTCAAAGGAACAGTTATTGTAAAAGAATTATCCTATAAAACCTGTTAAATACTAATACAATAATCCAAAGAAAAAAATGCACAGAGCGATGTTGAATATGAACCAGAAAAATCACCACGGTGTGGTGAATTTAAGAGTGGTTCAATAAGTCACCACAAATTATGAATGTATTTCATTGCATACTTTCAGGCGTTTTAGCGGCTTCGTGATTCGTGCTACAGGGTGCTTCGCAGAGAGACTGAAAATTCAACCAATTCATTATTTGCTAATACGAAAACAGGAAGTTTGTTGATTGAACTTGTGAATAAAACAAAACACTTGAAGAGATAACTTCATATTTTGTAAAATTGTAGAATGTGTAGGACAGTTAGCAACGAAAAACCAACTGCGATTGAATTCTAATCATACACTCGTAATAAAGCCTGTATTCTTCTTCTATTTATGTTGATAGGAGTCTTTCAAAGTGTTTCAATATTATTTCACCACAATACAGAAGTTTATTATTATCTTAACTCACTCAAATTCGCTTGTCCAGGCATTGTTTTTCTCTATTTCCTCACGACGCAAAATTACATGCTATTTTATTACTTCGCTCACTTTCTTCCCTTCCCGACAATGTTTTATGTCTCGCGAGGAAGCGGTTCATTGTTTCACGTACCATGAGCACCGCGACTTCCCTTTTCCGGTGACTTTGTTTCGTTGTATGTAAGCTTTTTTTTGAAATTATTTTGAAAGCGGAGGCGTCAAATGACACACAAAGACACGCTATGAATTGAGGTGAAGAGACGGTTCTTTGACACATGGAGCTCACGCAAACGAGGTGTCTTTCTACGCAACTGAATCAATGGAAGTATGGGACACGCCCGAAAGAAACTGCTTTTTCGACCAACACTCTTCATGTCCTGCACCGAAACACTTTCACTTTTCTGCATTTAATTGCATCCTCGTTGAAAACGAACGCACATTGCAAAGGAATTTCTTATTACGCAACACAAAAACACCTGACAACGAAGGTATCAGGCGACGATTAGCGCGGAACGAAGAAGTGAAAGATTTGTATGCAAAAAAGTCCCAAATTTGTCGTCCGCTCAAGTAAGCGACGAACCCGAATCGAAGCCCCAGTACGTCACAATGACGTCAGCAACGTCACCACGCACACAGATTACGGCACGTAGCGAAAGGAAAGAAAGAGCCAGAGCGAGAAACAAATCGGTTCCGTACCGGCTCAGATTTTAAGCGCTACGATTACATAAATGCAACCGTCGTCGCTTCGATTCGATACGCGACCGAGCGGGAGATGAACTTTAGCTGGCAGGCCAAGGTGGTGGCACATGCACTTGGGAGGGTATGCTAGATCCGGGTTGACTCTCCTACCGATGCTCTTCCACGTTGGTGAAGGCGTACGCGACGGTTTCGTAAGGCGCACGAAGCATAACGGAACTGGGTTGATTATAGTGGTGCGCATGAAGGATTTATTTAGGTCGGGGCATGTTGTGAAAATATAAAATAAGATATATCGCTAAGCTACCCTTCGTGCGATCGATAAAGTTTCGATCGAAATTAGCTTTCTATCTGATCCATCCATACGCCTTTGCAAAAAGAGGAAATGTGATGGAAATTTTATATTAATCATTAAATTTAGCTAAAGCACATTATTTTTTTAACTATAAACAGGTAAACTATTGCATATGGAACATTTAGCTTTTTCTACTTCATATGAAAATTTTTGTTCATTTTTGGTCTAAATTGAGTATTTAATTGATTGAAGAAAATAAATTTAGAACAAATATTTAAATATATTTAGTTCATTAGTAAAAAACACAAAGCAAATCACCGATTTTCATCACTATTTCACAATTACAATTATAAACATTTTTACCACGCACAAATACGCTTATATTTTGCGAGTATTAGTCTCCATTGCCAGCATGCCATTTTCAAATAAAGAAATCAAGTACGTCTTGATTTTGCAATTCCCCAAATCTCCCTGCGTTCTGCCACGTGCAACCTGAAAATCCAATTAAAACAATCCACCCCGGGAACGGGTTGAAACAGGCAGTGGAATATAAATCAATTTATCCACCGTCGGTTTCGTCAAAACCCCAACCAAGAAGGAACGCGTTCCAAAGCGATGGCTCACCCAAAATCACGACACCACAGCTTCCACGTCGGTTTCAGTTTGGTCGTTGCTTTAGCTGCCGGGCGTTAAGCCTCCGTGCTCAAGGTCGTTCGGGATTTGAGTTCAGAGCACCAATATTTCCGACACCGTGTCCGCGATCGTTTCGGCGCTGGTGTTGGTAGAGCATCGTGCTCTCAAAAGCCAACCCAACATCCGGCAACCCCGTGAAGCAATGGATGGATGTGTACGCGAGTGTAAAATAGTAATAAGATTGATCACAAAACCAACTAGTAGCAGCACTGGGCAAATCAAAGCCCGTGTTTGTGCTGCATGTGCCGGACGTGGGACGTGGAATTTCCGAACTCCACCACGAACGCTCCATCACCTTTGAGCCGTTGCGTTTCATTGTGTTGTGCATCGCACGCGTTATTCTAAAGGTGAGGCGTAGCGTCACGCACGCGCAATACGCCATGGTTTAGTTTCCACGGGTGGTAGCCACGGTTTAACCTCATCCCTTCCCAAAAAAACGGACGAGCGAACGAGAACAAATGCCGTCAACCAAGCGCATCAGTAGGTCCCGTTCGTTGGTGGTTAATAAATTTTAAACCACACACTCACGCTCGTCACAGCATGTAACCCTCCTCCTCTACTTTGGGTTGCTTTGATAATCGCTGGATAGCATTAGCACTCGAACGCCCTCGCTCAGGTCAGGGGAGCGTGGTAACAGTTGGATTTTAGCGATCTTCTTCTGGTGTTATTGGTCGTGTTTGTCGTAACGGTTCAATGTTGACCGATCGTTAACCGATAGAAAGGCTAGCAAGCATTTTTTTATTGAATTCTAAACTATATTTGTGTCGATGGCATAAAAGATAAGAACATATTATTCAGCTACTTTCATCAAAAAACTACTTTTATGTTTATTGAGACACAAAATTTTGAAAAGTTCTGCTTTGAATAGAGCAAAACTGGTTCAAAAATGATGAAGCGCTTATTAAAATTCCATGAAACATTCACCAACCATCAGCAATTGGAAAAAATCCTCCACCATCTGTGTATGTCGAAGGATTATTTTTAAACTATTCCATCAACATAAGCTTACCTCACCGATGGTGAGTTTAGTAACATTTCGTCAAATTATGCAAAAAACTTCGGTATGAATCATCTCTTTCTCTCTGTTTCTCCCTCAACAAAACTCCGCCGTCTGTATGTTATGACAATTTCGCGTTCCTTCTTCCCGACCATTCTTTCCTGCGGCCGACGATCGGTATCATCGAACCGCTGAAGTTCGCAGTGAATAAAACGAAAGCAAAAGCAACTGACCCGACCCCTACCCTCAGACCCGGCCGTCCACCTGGTCCAAGTGACCAGCTGAGATGAGCTTCGGCGGCTGGAAGCTGGTAAAGCCATCCCGTGGAGATGCTCCCCGGCTGGAGTGTTCGGTATCAACTTTCGATTTGTCGCGACACGCGTGCAGATTCTCTGTGTCCGTGACTCCGGTCCGGTTGATATTGGTGAGAGCCATGGGGTTCGGTGGGTTTGCAGCTATGCTGATGTATGCGTAAGTACACGGAAACACAACCGGAGTGATTGTGTTGGTAAGACACTGTTTACATTCGAGTCGCAGATTTATAGCTGATTTTTATGTTCTTGAAGTAATCTATCTGGGATAAAGTAGATGTACTAGGGATTATCTCAAACATATTAAATCGATGTAATTAAATATAAACAGCAAGTAACTTTTTGTTGTTGCGTTCAAGCTGCTACCCTTCACACATGAGCTTGTGGGAATTATACACTAATGAGGTTCCCCTGCAGAGGTTTTCAGCAGCATGTCAGGGTACAACAAATTTGTAATTTTACTTGTTTTGATTCTAGAAGCTGCTTCGAGCGAAATTCAACTCAATTTAATATAATGTTTTGATTCATTAAATGAACATAATAATATAAAATGAATTGAAACTTATATTAATAATTTATAGGCAGTTAAAGAGAGTAATAGGGAATAGTAGTAAAGGAATGATATTATTTGAAAATAAAATCATTCTTTAACAGCAATGTTTTAGATGAAGAATATTAAACTAAAAAAAAAACAACAGCATTGTATTATTATACCAACAATTTTGTTTCGATAAAGCCAACCTGAAAACCCCTGCAACGCACTGACACTCACACCATCACAAAAGCCCCAAGCCCCGGGGGAGGAGGTTCGTTGCTTGCGGTTGCGTTTTCATTTCCAAGTTAGCTGCTTCCCGCGACTGATCGATCGTTCCACGGTCTAAAGTTCGCGATCAGTGTTCGATATTGCGCGTGATAATCCCAAGGGTGCGTGCTGGTTGTTTGCAAATTAATTTGTTAATTCGCGCACGTGCAAAGGAAACGTGTATTTGTGCTAAGGTTTATGTTAATGCCGCTGGTTGCTGGGTGCGCATCGCATCGCGTAGGAAACACGTAGTGGTGGCAGCTTCCAATTAGCTGCGCCACAGTAACCGGGCAGTAATTAGCGATCGCTACAGTCTGCCATCCCCTTGTGATTTGTGTGAGTTGGAGTGTATTGGAAAACGGTTGCCAGAATGGGGAAGATTTTTCCGTGAAAAGAATGTTTAACCCACAGCAAGAGAGTGAAAGGGTGCTAGATATTGAGTGAAAGAGAAGAAGCTGAGTGTGTTTTGTTTAAAAATAGTTTATTAAAAAGGTTATTTTCATCAAAATCTTCTTTAAATCATAAAACCCCATCGAACGATCTGAACGCCGAACAGGCGACGAACCTTTCCCGAGTGATAAATGTGATTGTAGTTTATAAGGCGTTTCATAAAACAAAAAATCAACACAGCAAGCGGCGACGACGACGACGACGACGGTGACAGTCGTCCCCACGGGAAATGACAGCGGAAAAAGAAACGACGTGAAACAAAAACCCACCCATCACCCCTTTACACCGAGGGGAGGGAATGGGAAAGTTGTGCGCAAGTGGTGAGCAAAAATGGGTGAGAAAACGGGCACGACCGCGCGTATGAGTGAGAGAGGCAAACGATGCCCCGGTGAAGGAAAAAAGAGAAATCGCGGTGCGCCGGTAACGGTGAAATGTGTTGACGGAACTGAGCGTCTGTGTGTGTGTATGTATTGTGTCTGTAAGGGTGCTCCGTCCCTATCCCACTTCCTTCCCCCTGTTACACCACGCGCTGGAGAAAGGTGGTAGTGATCGGGTGCAATTGCACCTTTTTTCCGCAATCCACCTGAAAGAAGATTGACCGCAAAGACACGTACGAACACGTCTCTTTCTCCTCCGGTGGTGGCTTTGCGCCCCGGCTGTATGGGTGTTTTGCAGAGGTGAAGTGAAAGAAAACCAACCGCATATCGCAACGCTTCACATCCCTCCCCTTTCCCGGCGCAAACCCCACGGCGGGAGCCAACATGCACAAGGACCTCCGCGGGCGCAGAACGCCTCAGGGTCAGTGAAAGAGAAAACTCGTCCACTGGTCACAGCATCGCCTACCTTGTGGTATTTTCTTTCCCGCTTCTTCTTCTTCTTCTTCTTCGCTTATTTTCGATACGTTTCGGTGTGTCGGGAAAGCGGCAGTGGCGTCCATTGTTTCCCCGGCATTTTTTTTTCGCTGGTTTGTCTTTTTGCAACCACAACAACAACAAAAAAAGACGAACCAAAAAATCATTCACCCGAGTTGTGCTATAGATTTTCAATTAACAAACACTGGCCCAAATGGGTAAAAGTGAGTGAAAAGCGGAATTAGTGCACAACGGACCCGCCGCAGCAGGCACGCACGGCCCGTGTATGGCTCGTGAAAGCATAAAGATTGTTGGGTTTGGACAATCGGTCGCTCGGTTCGGGGAGAAAATGATTCGAAACCCAGCATTATCGGTTCCGATTATTTACTTTCGCACCGTGGGTGCGCGTGCTGGTCATTTTCGATTGTTTTGCTGAGATGGGGCGCACCGGTGTGATCTGCAGGGAAAACACGTTTGGGTTATTGGAGAAAATGTCCGGTCAAACTTCGGACTGCCAAAATTCAGCACATCTAAAGTGCATTAAATAATATTGAAAATTGATCTAAAATAATATTATACTTTCTACTAAAAGTTTTGGCAATTTATTATAATCAACTAAATTATGACAATAAAAAAAACTCTCCTAGGTATTGCACAAGGTTAAGAGATCGAAAAGCAACATCTATCGAAACGATATTATCAAATTAATCGTAAAACATAAATGCCACGATTTAGCATAAAGAACCATTCAAAACTTTATACTGCTCTTCTCCAGCTCTGAAGGACATACGACATATAAATTCAAATATGTTGATCCCAAAGCAATTTTTTCCAAAAATATCATATTGATGAATAACAAATTAACCTTGAAAAACAAACCTTGGATCAGATCGATATCAAATAAGAATACGTTGAAAGATTAATAACTGGAGAAATTAAAAAAATATATTTTCTTTAATGAAATGGAACATATTTAAACCATTTTTCGCAAATTTTAGTAAAATAGATCGATTCTGATAAAGACCACAAACAGATAATCTTCATACATGTAACGCAATACTTTTTGTCTTGTTCCCTAAAATCAACCCGTTATTTCGCTTTAACATGCTAATGAAACATTCACTCCATCGCTAGCACATGATTCCGTAATCGTCATCACATGCCCTAGATTACCACCGAGACATTCACCGGCATATTATTTTACACCCTAACACACCAGTTTGAATCTTCCATCCAGCGCAAAATAGTTGTGTGAATTGAGGAACACGCGCGTGTGTGCGTTGTTCATATTGCTGACGCAACGAGCGGTGCTGCTGCAGCGAATTTAGCAAATATTGGTTTTACAAAATACATGCCCGCAGTCGGTCATCGTTTTTAATGAAAAATCCTCCAACCTTCCTCTCTCATCAACACAGCGAGCTCATCACCATACTCAGCAAGCAGCTTCCCTGCCATCCGGTTCGCGAAATCGTTCCAGCAAGTGCAGCCACGATCCCGAAAGCAAGTGCGAATTGATACGCAATTCGAGCCCAAGAAGGAAAACGGATTGTTTTTTTTTTGTTTCGTTGTGTTTGCTGCCTTGAACTGATGTACCTCTTAAGTGGTTAGTGTTTGTGAGCGTGAGTGCATGTGTGTAGATGACGGCGCGCGGTTCGAACCTCGGAGCAACGGGGGTTGTCGCGCGAAAATGCCGCTGCTGAGCCGTCCGTCCCACTACTATGTAACCGAAAGTGAAACCGGACGGCACGACGGCCAGATAAGCGCTGCGGCGACAAGTTTCGTGGTAGTTACGTAAAACCCGCCGGAGACGTCCCGGGACGGACTCCAGGACCGGGAGTGTTCCGCACGCGTCGCGCCTGTTGGTGGGCGACCCGGGCGAGAAAGTGGGCAGCGAACGAACACAAACGAACGAACGAACGAACGTTGAAGTGGATCGGAGCGGAAAGAACGCTAGATGAGCCGCGCTGCTGCCGTCCTATCAGTGTAGGCAACAGTTCTCGCGCAGAAGGATGGGACATTCCCGTCGGAGAAGCGACGTGATGACGTCAGCCATCGGCCATTGCCTAACCGTGCTCGCCTGGGTGACGATCGTGCTGCAGCATCCCGACGGTGCAGGTAAGACCGTTCAGCCATTTTGCACACCACCGACATCGCCACCGTCTGGAGGCCACAGGGTGATCGTGATCCATCATTCCAAAGCGATCGATCCCGAACGGATAGAAAGCGAGTGGTGCCCCGTGTTGTGGTCGTCGGGTTGTGAGGAGCTAAAATGAAAGTGGTTCCTCGTGCGCTCACGCACACTCACACACAGAGTAGGCGCACTGGAGGCAGTCGAACCGGTTTGAACGGCGCACGCCTGTGTGTGGTTGCTAAGATCCAAACATCACCACCGTCAATGGCGATGGTAGACAACAAAATATTTTGTTTATGTCCGAGTCCTTCAACCGTTCGGGCGTTGTGCTGCCCGCCATTTCGAGAGCCTTGGTGACCTTCGGGATCATTAATCGCACACACTCGGAGTGAGTTCTAGGCATCGTGCTTGACGAGGTAGCAGGTTAGGCACTGGTTGGGCTATAATTTTAACTCACATCACCGATCACTCCTCCGGCCGCCGGTTTGACCGTGACTCTTTGCCGATTATTATTGTCTCCAGCGGAAGCCCGTTCGGGAGGAGCCTGTTCCGGAGGAAGGTCACGGAAGTAAACGTTGAAATCGCAATGCGCTAAAGCGCTCTCCTCCACAGCCTACTTCGCAGGTGGACGAGCAGCTAGGCATTGCGTTCAAGATGAACCTTGAGGCTCGTTAGGGGACGTGATTTATACGCGAGAACAGGTTCGATAAAGAACTGCGTATCAGTAACGGTGGGCAGATAGCTAGAGGGGAAATGGAGAGAACGAAACATTGATTAAAAAGACAGCACTCCAAACCGGAATACTAATGTTCTATTATCTACCTCGTGTGGCTTCTTTTCCCCCGCGGTCTTCTTCCTCAGCATCGCAAAGTCTCAACACACCGCCGGTGATAGTGGTGGATCGGCACTGGCGAATACCGGAGAATACGACCGTCGGCACGAAGATTACCAGCGTCAACGCGGAGGATAACGAGGACGACAAGCTCGAGTTCGGGCTGGACGCGCTCGTCGCCGGCCAGGAGCAACCGTTCGCGATCGATCCCGACACCGGCTACGTGTACCTCAACAGCAGCGTCGAGGGTCGCGCCGGACAGAACTTTTTCGTCTACGTCACCGTCAGCGATGGTAGCGTCACGTCGAAGAACGAAGTGTACGTGAACATCCTGAGCGCGAACGCAACCGGGCTGTACAAATCGCGCGGTTCCCAGTTTACACCGAACATCGACAACATTCGGCAGATATTGCCACCGGGATTGAATCTCCCGGGAATAAGCTCACGACCGCAGCAGCTTCCACTGCCACCGCTGCCGCCACAGTTCACCCGACGACCTCCACCGGTTGGGCAGGATTTTGGAACGGTACCGACCGTGGTGCCTACTCCCAAGCAAACCAAAACCTATCCGGATCGTCCGGTTGCGTTCGGGAATGTGTCGTCGTCCGGGGATCTGTCTGCTCACTATCCGGATGCTCCGAATAGAACGAATCCGGCGTCGGTTCCACCATTCAACGCGACACTACCACATCCAACGGCTCCGGCAGTCTCACCAAGCACTTCCACCGCATCATCGCCACCGTTGCATCATCCAACGAGTGGTGCGACACCAGCACCGATCCCAGCCCATCATCCACACGAGGAGGGACCGACGAACGCGGTGAAGATTCTGCTACCGGTCGTCATATCCGTCGCGATCATCTTCGTCACCGCCGGGCTGATTGCGATCTGGTTCTTCCGGAAGTATCTGTGCGCGCTGAGCAAAACGCTCAAGAAGAAGAACAAAATCGATAAAGCCAAAAAATCAAACCAAAGCAACGTGAGCAACATGACGTCGACGGCGACGGATGATAGCCGCAACTCGATCGGGTTGAGCCACTGGACGGGACCGATGGCGTTTAGCAACCGCTACACGTCCCCGTGGGAGCGGGACCCGGCCAACGGTGGGCTGCATCTCCAGGCGACGTCCCAGCTGTCGGAGGAATCGAACGGTTCGATCGCGAAGGATCGATGGGAGTTCCCGCGCCACCGGCTGAAGGTGTTCAACATCCTGGGCGAGGGTGCGTTCGGGCAGGTGTGGCGATGTGAGGCGACCGATATCGATGGCCACGAGGGTGTCTCGGTGACGGCGGTCAAGACGCTGAAGGAGAACGCGAGCGAAGCCGAACGGAACGATCTGCTGTCCGAGCTGCAGGTGTTGAAATCGCTGGAGCCCCATATTAACGTCGTGCGGTTGTTGGGTTGCTGCACGGAGAAGGATCCAATCTTCGTCATACTGGAGTACGTCAATATGGGCAAGCTGCAGACGTTCCTGAGGAACTCGCGTGTTGAGAAGTACGTTTCCGTACGATGCGATCCGTGCGAGCTGGAAAAGGGAGTCGTTTTTAATCGTTTGTCGTGTTTTCTCTTGCAGACATTATGGAAATACTCACGGAAAGTCGAAGATTCTCACCTCCGGAGATCTCACGTCGTTCATGTTCCAGGTGGCTCGTGGTATGGATTTTCTCACCTCACGTGGGGTAAGTAGTACCGTTTAGGGAGGCTATCTTCCAACTGCCTCTAACTTCCCGCTCGTTCACTAGATCATCCACCGTGACCTGGCCGCTCGTAACATTCTCATCACCGAGGATCACACCTGCAAAGTGGCGGACTTTGGGTTCGCCCGCGACATTGTCACCTCGAAGGTGTACGAGCGGAAAAGCGAAGGCCGGCTGCCGATCCGCTGGATGGCGACCGAATCGCTGTACGACAACATCTTCACCGTCAAGTCCGACATCTGGAGCTTCGGCATCCTGATGTGGGAGATCGTCACGCTCGGTTCCACGCCCTACCCGGGCATTGCGGCGGCGGACGTGATGCGAAAGGTGCGGGACGGGTACCGGCTCGAGAAGCCGGAACACTGCCGCCGGGAGCTGTACAACATCATGTTCTACTGCTGGGCGAGCGATCCGAACGAACGGCCCGGCTTCCCGGAGGTGGTCGAGATGCTCGACCGCTTGCTACAGACCGAGACGGACTACATCGAGTTGGAGCGGTTTCCCGACCACAACTACTATAATATGCTCAATATGAGCGGTGAGAAGCTGTAGGAGGCGGGGACCTTGCTCTCGCGCTGCAAAAGGCTGTCGCAGATCGATATACTCATATTCGGAGACGGGATCAAACGAAGCGGGGAAAGAATCGATTCGGTTGTGATAAGATTGACGATCGTGTGTCGAATAGTTTGACGAAAAGAAAAAAACATGTGGTATAGTCACTGAAAAAGGAACAAACAAACCGTGCCCACAGCTAGTTTTGTGTAGTAAGTATCGTCTCGCCTTAACCTGATTTTAAGTGTATCATTTATATCGTGTACATAGTTCGCGCTGGATCCGACTGTCCGGTCCGCTAGAGTTGTTCATTTTCCGTTCTGTTTCATCCAGAACATCGGACCCGTCGAGGGTTTTTTTTTGTCTTCTTGTTGTTGTAAGCATTTAAAGAGTTCAACGTTTAATAAAAGCAATACTGATACTGTATCAAACTACTTACCAAATTGAGTGTGTTCGATTGCTTTATACAGTTTTCAACTGAGTTGTCGTCTTGAAAGAAACTTTTATGGCGAACATACGGAATATGTTCATGTTAGAAACTAACATTATTGTGCAAGAATGGTCCTATTTTATTCGCAATAAATTAACGTCAAATTAACACGGTCAAACTTCTAGCTAAACATCGACATTTGAAATGACGAAAAGTAAATGTGATGTGAATATCAAATGAAAAATAAAACGGGTGCAACAATCGGCTGCGGGAGAAGGCATTATCCTTCTCAAAACGATCACTTATCACCGCCCATCTCACTCGGCGCAAAGCTGGTTACATTGGCAAGCCCGGAGTTGACGGACTTTGGAAACTTGATGTTAAACAACGGTTTCCCACCGTTTGCCACCGATACCTGCTGCTGTTCACCTACCTCCAGGATCACGTCAGGATACGGCGACTTGCCCTTATCGTCCCGTCGGATGACTTCAATGTTGCTTGTCTTTGGCTCTAAAAACAACACAAAACAGTTAAAGGTACAGTAACGCGCGAGCTTCATTGAATCAAATCGGATAGTTACTTTTGCGGTTGCTCTTGGAAACGTACTCCAGGCAGCACTGGTACAGGAACGTGTACTGATCGAGCGTCTGGACCATCTTGACGCGCTGGCGGCGCAATCGTTTCACCACATCGTACACGTTGATTTTCTTCTCCTGCTGCATGCGCTGGAGAATGATGTCCAGCGCGATGAACGTACCGGTACGGCCGACGCCGGCACTGCAATGCACCACCAGCGGTATGGCGTAGCTTTTACGCTCCGCCCGTACGATCTTGGAGAACTTGATCAGATCCACCGCATTGGCGGGACAGCTGTGATCGGGCCAATCGAGGAAGTGATAGTGGAAGACCGCTTTCGTGAGATTTCCCTGCAGACAGGCGAAGAAGATAAGGCATATTGAGATAAGGCATATTAAACATCTTCCCTTAAACTTACCCTCGAAACCAAAAACAAACGCTTGTAGTACAGCGATAAGTTCAGCTCCTGCGTGCACTTCACGCGAATGTCTCCATAGTCCGTGTACTGATTAAAGCGTGGATAATACTGACAGCACTTGTTCTTGTCGTGATCGATCGGCTGGGTCAGCATCACGATCGACTCGATCTCGTACTGTAGCACCATCCGCCAGAAATCGCCGCACGTTTCCAGCTTCGGACCCTGCGTCGCAATGTACTCCCGCTGGTACTTGTAGCCCTCGATGAACGACGCGTTGATGTAATCGCTAGCGCTGCCCTCACCGTCCTCCTCGTTCTCGTTCGTATCCAGCAGCACCCGGTTCGAGTCGAACGGCAGGATGTTCACGTACCTGTTCTTCCGCTCATTCTCGCGCGCACTCTGAAAGCTGACCGTCTCCTGGAGCGCAAAGTCCGAGAAGTAATTGATCGCCTGGAACTCCTTCGACACCTTCTCCCGGTTCGATTGGAACAGCTCGTCGTACTGGTTGGGGAAGTTTTTCAGCGGAATGTCCGCCGGTTCCTCGGTCGGTGCCCGTCCCGCTTGTTGCGCGGGCAGGAGCAGCCTCTGCTTGCGCCACATCACCACGTACCCACCGATGAAGGCGAGCAGCAGGCAGGCAAGTACGGCACTCACTATCAGACCCACCTTGATGCGGGAATCGGTACGGAACATCTGCAGCTCGGAGTCGGTGTAGCCACTGCGTGAGAAGATCCGCACGATCAGGGCATACTCCGTGCCCGGTTTCAACGGCCCATTGCAGTACTCCTGACCTCGGTCGCAATCTTCCTTCCCCACCACGTACTCGATGGGACCCACCACGGCACGTTCCGCCGCACGTTGCATCGGGTTCCAAAACTTGGGCGTCGTTTGATACTGCTCCACGCAGCGCATATTGTTTGCCCGGTACCAATCCGGCACCTCCGGCCATTGGGTCGTTCCGGTGTTGTTGATAAAACCGGTGCGCGGTTCGGGATCCTGCTGACACTGGCGTTCCGATATCAGAAGCGCCATGTAGCGAATACTCCCGATGTCCGCGGCGAGCGTAATATTCCCCAGGACGATCCGTGCCGTGTTTGTTGGATTCGGTGCATCCAGTACGTTCACGTTGAACCATTCCTCCGTGTGGTTGATCGTTGGAACTGAAACGTTTGATAAGTTCATTTAAATACTTCCCAATCACTTCCCGCCAGATCAACTTACTCCCTGCCGGTGATTCGAACTGTAGCATCGCTTCTGGACTCCGCTCCGGTACATTCGCTACCTCCACGCTTACCGATACCGTGTAGTTATACTCCGGTTTCAAACGATTTTCGGCGTAACTGTACGTGTTCCGTATCTCTTCGTCCTCCGCCACGTGAACCTCCCAGGCTAGCTCGTGCGGAGACGAAAAATCCTGTTCGCGTGTCCCACGCATCATTCCCACGAATCGTGTCAGTCGCCCGTGCAAACCGCACGGTATCTCCCACGAAAGCGATACCTCCGATTGGTACGTTTTATTCAGCTCCGGTCCCACGATACTGTCGATCCGGAAGCTCGCCGTGACGTTTGAAACATCGGGCAGTGTCACAACTTCCCCCATTTCGGTGTACGCTCCGAATCCGGCCCCGGTTGCTGCGGCCACCTGCACCGTGTACAGAGTGTACGGATTGAGGTTCGTAACCGAATGCTGAAACCCGTCCCCATCCCAGCTGCGCGTCACATCCGGATTCACCTCGTCCCTGAGGTCCACCGTTTCGTTGAACTCTTCCAGTGGATCGCACAGCTTCGGTAGCGGGTACTCGGGAGCAATCATGCGCACGTGTATCCGATATCGTACCACAACGCCATTCTTGACAATCGGTGCCTTCCAGATGATCGTAATCGAGCGATTCTGTCCGATAAGCTCCACACCATCGGGACTTTCAGGTACTGGAAGAGATAAAAACCCCATCAAACCGCTTCAGAGCATTACCACCATCGGCGCTGTCCCGCTGACTTACCATCTTCTGCCGTCTGAAACTCGTAAAATGGTGTCGGATCGGACAAACCAGCAATGTTTTGGATCTGAGCGTTGCACTGATACATCGAGTACGGATCTAGCGGTTCCAAAATGCCCTCGAAGCTGGTATTGGAGCTCGGTATGACGAAATCCCTCCAAACCTGCAACGGACGGAACCTCTGTTAGTACACTTTAGTCGCATTTCAATAACTCACCCTTCTACCTGTGTTTCTGGAACGGGTTCGCCCTCCTTTGTCATCGTGCAGTTGAAACGCACGCTCACGAGCAAACAATTGTTGTTGTTCTCACTGAGCAGCATCGTCGAAAGTTCCAGACTTCGGGCTTTCACCGTCACCGCACGGATCGGTTCCACATGATAGGACAGGATCGTGCGTTCCTTTGTCTTCAGTGAACCTATAAAGTTTAGACCATCCTTTTTGCTAATCGAAACCGGTATCACCTGCACCGTGTACACCTGGCAGGCGATCACCTCGCCAAAGGTGACATGCTGATCGGTCGTCGTGTTCGAGAACACCTCGATGTCTTTGCCGGTGTCGGGTGCATTGTACCACGCCACCACACGGTACGACTCCACGCAGTTGGTTCCATTGATGGGTGGCTTCCATTTGACCGAGAGCGAACGTGGCTCTACCTCGTTTATTTCCAGCTCCGTCACCGATGACAGTTGCTGTAGTTCGCGAACCATCGCGGTGATACTTTCGGGCGTACCCTTGTCGTTGCCGTAATCGATAGCGTTCACCGTGAATTCGTACGTGGTGCAAGGTTCCAGGTTGGTCACATTGTAAAACGTACTCGTGGATTCGATCACTTTACTCTCCGACGCCCAGGTGATTAGGTACTCTTTGACGCACTGCGTCCCTTCTTTCGGTGGTCGCCATGTTAGCACCACACACCGATCGATATCCGTATTAGCACGCAGATCACGAACCGGTCCAATCGGTGACGGTTTGATCGTAACGTCACCAGAAAGTCCAGTCGTACGACCCGGGCATAAGTTCGGCACGGGAGGATCGTGGACTTTGTAGCTGGGGTTTGTTTTAAGCTGTACTGGCGCTTTAGTTGTGTGTTTAATGCCCTCGCAAGATACCGGATTCGAGAACGCTTTCGGCACCGTACAAACGATCGCATTCGTTAGATTCGGATCAGTGTAAGAGACGTTAACAATACCTTCATTTATCAGCTCTGATTCAGACGTTTCGTTGAGCTCTTGTACAGTAAAATCGATGGCACACTGTAATGCTCCATCTATCACAGATTCCGATGTCGGATACGAAAAGATCTCGACCGATTTTTTAAGACTCTCTCCGTTTGCAAGCAGTGCAGTTATGTGAAGCCGATATCGTCCGCATGCTTCCAGGCTTTCGAGTTTAACGTACGAAACGTCCGTTTGAACCTCCGTGAGCGTCTGTTGCACTGTGTAAAAACGGACACACTCTTGTCTGCTCACATTCCACGCGGCGACATACGATTTTTCATCCACACCGTACTGCAACACCTGCACCTCACCGAAATCGGGTTGTGGAGCGCTCCACGTCCCGCACACACAGTCGGAAGATACTCGATTTATGCGACACACGCGTATCCAGTAAATAATGCACTGATCCTGTACCGGCAGGAGATAGTCACGAATTACCGGGAGCTCTTCACGTTTACTTGTCATGCGGTCAACATCATGCCAGAACACTTTCAACTCGTAGACTATATTTTTATCGCTCGGTTCTTCTTGCCACTCGGGAATGTTGAGTACAGATTCTACTACCGTGATGTTTAGCTTCGTTGGGCGACATTTCGTTGCGGAGTAGAATGAATCAGCCTGCGGTTCAAACTGATGATGTGGTGCCTGTGGCAAGGCACACGAACTTATCGTTACATCGCAATCAGCGGCAGCAACTCCTGCCCCGGATAATGTCCATCCGCTAACGAGCAATAAACCGAGGAATACGATCGCTTTCAGCATTACTGGTTCTCATCACTGTTCGCACAGTACGCAAACACGAATCAAACTACGATTTCTCGTGATTAATGTGCTTTCGAAGGAGAAACGATTACTCATCAGATGACATTTTCATTCCAACCGCTAGAAACATTCGCACACACACGCGTCGCGGATCAACTGCGAGGAAAGAAAGGAAAGTTATAAACTGCTTAGTTGTTAGACTTAGAAGATCTCTTTCTCGAACGATAAGCATTAAGTAGCCATAGATACAGCCACTGCAGCAGTAGCAGGCTGGACATATAACAGGGGTCGGTCGCATAACAATCCGAACTTATCACAACACCACAGACCTCCAAACAGACACTATCACATTGATCACAGCTCGCTATCGGCTAGCGGACGTTTCACACAAGGTACAAAAAAAACAATGGCTGAGATTTTTCAACGTTTTTTGCACGACCCAAGGCGCTGGTTCTTGGACCACCGTTCGCCACAGACAGGTCGAAGTGGCTATCAATAAAATTCCGACCCAATTAATCCATCATTCAGCGACGTTATCGGGCTGGTCGTTACAACCGGCCCGTGTGGTCTCAGGTCGCTTACGTATTGCCGCTATCGACAAGGGATTTATACGCGTGTAATTGACGCAGTAGAATTACACCACTGGGATAACTCTATCACTACCTTATTGCGATATTAAGTGGATGTAAAATCGATCTTTTGCAAACCAGGAACTTGCCTCACTCTTCTTAATCTATGTGCGCGGATACACGTTGAATGTTAGCGATAAGATCTGACACATCACTAGCATTTGATTGCCTTTCTCGAAGAACCAGCACTAGAGTGGACCCTATGGAGCTATCACTTCTGGTCACATTCGCGAGCCGAACAAGACTGGTCGCCAGTATGTAATTTCCCCACCAACACCTACCGGGGCAGCTGTTAATAAGCGTTTACGAACCAATCAGCCACGAATGGTCCATACGGCCACTATTGCTTGTGATAAGAGTGTAGTGTTGTTGTTTTTTTTTTTTTGGATAGAAATCGAAGCACATATGGAGAGAGATTAGATAAGATATCGTGCTCCAGGTCTGCGTTGCTTTCCGACCATTCGCTCGCGATGTAACTTACTGGTTCCCGAATGCTACGTTATCCTGTGAAGTGTGTGACTTGCCTTTGGGACTCCACATTTCTCGAGTGATCCATTATTCGGTAAAGGCTTTGGGACCAAAGTAAGCCAAGGTAACTCACAATCGCTTACAGGTATCTCGGATGTTCTTATCACCTTCCAGCCCTTCGAATAAACGTGAAAGCCGATAATCGACTGGAAATGTTCTTATCGCTTCCGCTCGGGAAGCTAGTGCTGGTGTTGCACTGGAAGCTTGTATCTCACACGTACAACCGAAGCAAGACACCATCTGGATAGCGTCGTGTCCAGAGCATTCGATCCCAAATTTCGATAAAACAAGGTGTTCCCCAAACATTCTCACTGTGTCGGAGACGGCGGCCAGAGAAATCGTCGGCGTCGTTGTTTCGTTTCGTGTGTCCTTTTTGGTGTGTTTCCAGATGGCGATCCGCCAGCCTGCTGTTGCTGAACATCGTGTGGAAGCGAATGGTAAATATGATAGCCGATCGTTATCGATATCGGCGCTGCTTTCCGCCCCTGTTATCTTGCATCAATTTGCATGACAACTTTCCAGGCGGTGCTAGCTTCTGCGGCGGCGGTGTCACCTACCCCATTTGTGTACTTTACGTAGATCAAAATTATGTTCGGGAGTGTAGCGAAATTCCACGCTGATAGCGTTTGCACAACCTATTGTTGTTTTTTCTGAGTTGAAAATATCTCAAAACACTTAATTTATTATTTAACTTTATATTCTATAATATCTACCGCCAACAACTTAAACGACATAAACATAAATAATATTATCAATTATTACTCTATTGTGAAACTAAAAAGTATCAATACTTACTTGTTTATCTCCCGATTGGTTCGATAATCCGAGTAGGTTTCGGATGTCTGCTACTACTTAAGAGTTTTCAACAGATTTTAAACTTTCCAGACATTTTGAACTGTTAGAATCATGTCAAAGACTATGATATTTAAATCAATTTACTAATTTTTGTTGAAACATTAGACAGATTGGTAAGAAAAACGGGAAATGAAATAATTTAAAAACTCACACCACATCAACACAAGCACAGCCAACTGTTGCTACCGTCGCTTATCTGACTCGTAGCTATGGTACCACTCGATTTGTTCCTTCGTCAGCGATGGTCGAACATCTGCCAGTGCAAGTTGCAAATGTGACATGGTCACAATTTTTGCATCTAAATCCTCTGTCGCTGCGTTCAGTGCGGCCTTAAAGAAAACGATTGATTTATCGATCAGAATGCTTCATAAATTAAATATCTATCATGACATATACCTGTGTACAGAGATTCTGCAAATCAGCCCCTGAATATCGTTCCGTGTTATCCGCTAGCTCCTCTAAATTTACATCCTCCGCGAAAGGAATCTTCTCGCCCAGCTTTTTCAGTATTGCCAACCGTGCCCTCGCATCCGGTGCCGGTATATGAATCATTTTTGTCAATCGACCAGGTCGCAACAGAGCATCGTCGACCATATCGGGCCGGTTAGTGGCCGCTATCACAACCACACGTTTCGCATCCTCACTCAACATTCCCGCCACCTGTTCCGCCTGCCCGATACCATCCATCTCCATGAGAAGCGTCGACAGTACGCCCATATTGACCGCACTCGAGCCACCCTTCATACCCGCCGAACCACGATTACCGACGAGCGAATCGATTTCATCCAAAAACACCACAGCTGGTGCATTCGTGCGGGCTTCGTTGAACACGCGCGTGATTAGTTTTTCCGCATCGCCAACGTACGGCGAGTAAACTTCTGCGGGCGAGAGCGACAAGAACGTCATGCCGGATTCGGCTGCGAGACATTTGGCGAGCGTGGTTTTCGCACAACCCGGTGGTCCGTACAGGAGAATGCCTTTCAGAGGATGGATACCGAGCCGGGTAAAGCGTGCGGGGTTCGCAAGCTGCTCCACAACGCACAACCGCAACAGGGATTTTAGGGTATCCATGCCGGCGAAAGAATCCATACTAAGAGAAGCATCCGTCCCAACCAGGCCGGTAGCACTTCGCAGACTAGCCGGACGGTGCTTTTTCTGCACTTCGGTTAGTGTTTCCAGAAAGGATGTACGCTTTTTGTGCATCTCCCTTGCGAGGTTGTAGTAAAGAAGCTCTAATTCGGCACCGACATAACCGGCCGTTCGTTGCGCTATTTCGTTCAAGTCACCATCAGTCATCGAGCGTGCGGTGTTGTGGAAGCTGCGAAGAATTTCAATCCGTTGCTGTTTTGAAGGCATTCCGAAGGCAATTTCTTTATCCAACCGTCCCGGCCTGCGCAGACGATTATCCATGCTCTCTATGTTAGAAGTTGTACCGATGATGATAAGATTTTTCGACGATTCCTTGTACTGATCCACTAATGCCACGAACTGGGAAGCGATGCGTGCCACATTCGCATATTCCTCACTCTTTTTGCCTTCCACTTTCGGACAGATCGTATCGACATCCTTCACCAATAATATAATGGGCTTTTC
Source organism: Anopheles farauti (assembly GCA_000473445.2). Lineage (NCBI taxonomy): Eukaryota > Metazoa > Arthropoda > Insecta > Diptera > Culicidae > Anopheles > Anopheles farauti. Next base: position 4,341,521 of record KI915045.1, read on the forward strand.
CTCGTCCATCAGCTCGTCGAACAGTTGCAAGCGGAGAAACATTTTCCGCAATTCCGCTTCCGTTTCACCGGGCAGTGAACGAACGAAGTGTAGTCCGCGTATTTCAAACAATGGCAGATTTTGCTCGACGGCAATCAACTTCACGAGACTGTACTTCCCGGTACCGCTCGGACCGGTTAATAACACGGAACGCCGTTCCGTGAGTGCTTCTTCCAGTTGTACGCGTACTGAATCGATTCCTCCCAACGGTTTTCGTGCCCGTAACTCCGGATGAAAGCGTATTTGGTCGATTTTGATCACCGTTTCTTGTCGTATTTCTCCGTACAAGGAAGACCCTTGTGTATGCTTCACGTAGCCACCGCATATTCCTAGGCTTCTTTCACGAAGGCAACTAAAATCGAGTTTCGACGAGCGGCAGAAGAATATTCTCATAAGAAATGCACGCAGTGCATCGTTCAGGCATTGCTTCGTGAGCAAAAGGTCCACTTTTAGGCGCTCGCAATCCAACTCAACGTCAAGTATCACCTCCTGGAACGATTCCAGCGTTTCTCGGATGGGACATATCTCAACCAAAGCAATGTTTACCTTCTTCGTAATATTGTGGCTACCGTTTTCTACTAACTCCACTATCTGGTGGCCAAAATACGCTTCTCTATGAGTTGAATTTCGATCCAGATGTGATTGGATTCGCCACAGATAGCTTCGACCATTTCCAAGCCGACAAACTGCGGGTACGCCTGGAGGTAAAGGCCACTTATTCCGAACGCTTTCTTTCGGCCACAGATGGCAGGACTGGGGATTTGAGAAGCCTTGTTCAAGTTTAGAATTAAATTCTAAATTTAATGCAAATGTTTCGAGCATTTTGGGATAACAAAGTTTTAATCGTACCGGCACATAATGTAAACAAACGCGCACGTCGCTGCATGAGAAACGTACACAAAACACGGCAGTTGTCATTTTGACAGTTCTCTTGACATCTCCTCGGCGGCGATTAAAATGGCAGTTTGTTCGAAATTCGAAAATTTAGCATCTCTTTCGAGCGTCAGATCGCGCTCCACTATGGGCCAAGAAGTTCTAACCATTGTGTCTCATTAATTAATTTTTACGTGAAAACGCTGTCCATAACTGGTGCACTTACCCTATATATTTTCAGATACTTTTCCTTCGTTTTGGATATGGATTGGACTATGTTTTGGACTGGTTGCATTTTTAATGATTATTGGAAAAGATTTGTATGTAGGAAATGTCGAGGTTGAATTTATAACCACAACGGAACGTAACAGAATTGACGACGAATTCATTTTTGAGGAACAAATACTCATAATTGGGTAAGTAAAGTTTGTATTATATCAACTACCTCTTTTAGCGCCAAGTTTTTTTTTTCTATACAGTAACAACAAATTAGCTATGAATGTGGCAAAGATTGAGAAAAATAGCCTACGAGAGTTTGACCTCAATTGGGATCTGCAGCGTCATACCGTGTGGGGCCATATCAACACCAGTCGAACGGACCTGATTCGATTGCGTGAAGGAAACGTGTACGGACAAATGTGGTTTGTTGGTTCCAATTGCACCGAGCCGCCCCTGGAAGCAGTTCAGAATGTATTCGAACAGATCGATACCATCAAGCGCTTGATAGACCAGCATCGGCAGGATCTTTCGCTCGCGACTTCCGTAGCAGAGTTGGAAGCTGCAATAGGGTTGGAGAAAATTGGATCACTAATCGCTGTTAAAGGAGGTAACGCGATCAATTCCAAACTGGGGCTGCTGCGAACACTTTATGCTCTCGGTGTACGGTGCATGTCACTGGCGTCGGAACAGAACTGCTGCAGTTGGGTCGATTCTGCGATCGTCGATTCGTTGGACATTGGTGCGGCCGAGATGCGCAGAGATCTTGCCATTTGGGGTCGAATGGTGGTGTGGGAAATGAATCGTTTGGGCATGATTGTGGATCTTTCTTATGGGAGCTATGGCGTAGCGCTGGATGTTCTACGGTACAGCCGTGCTCCGGTGATCTTCAGTAACGCTGGAGCATACGCGATCAATAGGCATCACTTCAACGTGAAGGAGGACGTACTGATCCCACTCGCCACACAAGGAGGATTAATAATGATTAGTTTCGATCCTAAAATACTGGGAGGATACACTATTGACAACGTTCTTGGTAAGAGAAGCTTCCGTCAGTAGACATGATCAATCGTACCGAACTAAATGGCTCTCCTGCAGAACACCTGAACTACCTCCGGGAAGTGATTGGACCCGATCATATCGGTATTGGCAGTGGCTTCGAAGGCTTCGATGGTGCGATCGACGGACTGGAAGACGTCTCAAAGTTCCCCAACCTGTTTGCTGCCCTCGCGAAAGGACAATACTCCGACGGTGAAAGTTTCCCGGCGTGGTCGAAAGAAGAGTTACAGAAACTTGCTGGTCTGAACTTCCTTCGCGTCTTTCACGAGGTAGAACGGGCAAAGGAAGAACTCTCACACGAGAAACCGTTCGAGGATGATGGATCGGATGATATGTTGGATTAAAATAAAAGATTTCATGCGATGGAATAGATCTTCTGCTGTTAGTACTAATGTTTGGAAGATTTATGGCTTCTTTATTATCACCATCACCTGGCGGTGTTATCAGCGTCAATAAAGTGCGAGTTCTAGTATCAGTCCCCGCTCAGCTGCGTGCTATCTAATCCTAGACAGCGAACGCCTCAGTTCGCGGAAAGATTCGGTAAGGAGAAGAACCCCATTTGAAATGGTCTTCCAAACGAGTAGGTGAAGTTGTGTTTTTGATTTTCCGAATTAGTTGATTGATGGTTTTCTTTAATCGTTAGTTTTAAGCAACAAAAAGCTGCTCATCGCGTGTTCGATTGCGGTGGTGATAACGATCTGTGCGATCGTGGTACCGATCACGGTCGTCAACTCGTACGATGATGCTCCAATTACGAGAAAGTTTGCCGGACGAGACGTGCTCGATGAAGTTCCGCTGATTGATGGGTAAAGCGTGCTGAGGGGCGGAAGATCACTAATAATCTAATTTGGAAATTCTTTCACAGTCACAACGACCTTCCGTTCAGTATCTACCTCGTGGAGAGGAACCTAATCAATAACTTCAATCTCGACTCGAACCTGAAGGAGCATCCCGTGTGGTCTGTTGAGAACCGAACCCATACGGATTTGCCGCGCTTGCGAAAAGGAAAGCTCGGTGCACAGTTCTGGGTGGCGTATATTCGTTGCGCGGACACACAGTACAAAGACGCCGTCGCACGCACCCTCGAGCAGATCGATGTCACAAAGCGCATCATACGGAAGTATCCCAACGATATGAAGTACGCCGATTCCGCGGACGGTATTATGGAGGCGTTTCGGGAGAAGAAACTAGCCTCGCTTATTGCCGTTGAAGGTGGTCATTCGATTGACTCGAGGCTAGCGGTGCTTCGACTCTTTTACGAGCTGGGTGTTCGCTACCTTACCCTTACGCACTCCTGCAATACCCCGTGGGCCGATGCGTCGCCCGTGGACGATATCCAGCCCGCTCCGGTGCCGCCGTCCCAACTGAACAACCTGTCCGCTTGGGGCCGGCATGTGGTGTGGGAGATGAACCGACTCGGCATGATGGTCGATATCTCGCACGTCAGCTACGGAGTAATGCGAGACGTCTTGCAGCACAGCCGGGCGCCGGTTATCTTCAGCCATTCGTCGGCCCACGGCGTGTTCCAGCATCATCGAAACGTGCAGGACGACATCTTGCGTGAACTTGCCCGCAAACGGGGCATTGTCATGGTCAACTTCTATCCGCTGTTCGTCGGGGGAAATACCATCGATGACGTTATCAGTAAGTGGCATTATTGTGCGCGTTTTGCTTCAAGCTCGTAGTGGTTCGCTCGCTCTCTTTCCTTCTCTTCCCTCCTCAGTGCATCTGAACCACATCCGTGCGATTACCGGAATCGATTCCATCGGGCTTGGTGGAGACTACAATGGCGTTGAGGTGACTCCCGAGGGCTTGGAAGATGTCTCCAAATATCCGGATCTGTTCGATATGCTCGCGAACGGGGTGATGCGATCGGGTGAGAAGTTTACTGCCTGGAGCCGGGAGGATCTGCAGAAGCTGGCCGGGTTGAACTTGCTGCGCGTGTTCCGGGAGGTGGAGAGCATCCGCGACATGCTGGTGGACGAAGACCCGTACGAGGATCTAATACCGTACGAGGAGTTCGAGCGTGCTAACGTGGCAGATCAGCCGTGCATGACGGATATGGATATTCACAAGAACTAATGTGCATTGAATTAAATTTCAATTGAAAAAAGGGGAAATGTTTGCAATTGAATTTCGTCTGTACTACTAATCGGTCAATACGACAAGTTACGATACTCTCAACCCAGGTATGCCTTAGATTGTCGGCTGTGCAAACATACACATCGTTACCCTCGTTGAGCTTCATTATCTGTACGAGAAAGAGACGACACAGTGAGACGGTTACACACTTATGAATAGCGGGTTAATTATTTTATGACTATTATCATATCAGCTCCAAGTGGTGGTCGCTCTACGGTTACTGCCGAGAGGAATCTGAATGATTCGTAGGATTGAAGGCTGGTGGTGGCGGCTAAACAATGCGGCGTGCGACAAAATGCGTTTAGTACTCCCCGGTTCGTTGGCCCGCGTGGTGCATTGTGGAGCCGTGTCGGTGTAATGTCGTGCCTTGCCAAAGGTAATTAGCGTGCAGGTGACAAGTTACACTGATCGTTAGATCGAATCTATATTGCTGTGTATTACATCGTGATGACAAGCAGAAATTCGTTTCGGTTTGATTGTAAAGATTGTTTGTGAATCGCTTTTTAAGGGTTTTTTTAGGAATACTATCCCAGTTGTAATGTGTTCCGCGAGTGATATGCTGTTGTCTAGACAACGTGATCGTAGTGGCAGTTGCTTTGTCATGTTAGAAAATTGATGACAACATGTTGTAAGTGAGAGAACGATATGAAGTACGGCGGCGATTTGATGCAACTTATTAAAATTGTCAAGATAATACCTATTATGATACAAAGACCCTAAAGCAGTTTAGTGGACCAACAATCTTTACTAAATGAGGTATGCAAATGCTATCAATTTTTCACAATTTTTTCGTTGTTTAGTGATGGCGTACAAAAAAACCTTAACGATGGGCGTTCTGCTGCTGTTCGCCGTCCTGGCGGTAGCGGTAGCGGTCCCAATTGCCACGAACAGCGAATCTGATAACAGTTTGGTGCCGCAAGTCAATCAATTCTTCGGAAGGACTGTACTGGACGAGGTGCCACTGATTGATGGGTTAGTGTGGTAAATTATCTTGCCACTTCTAGCACAATCTATTGAACACACTTCTTTTGGTGCACAAATCAATCCAGCCACAACGATCTACCCTGGAATCTGTACAACTACGAGCGCAATCGTATCAACAATTTCGAGCTGAACAGCGACCTGAAGCAGCATCCGGTTTGGGGTCCTTCGACGAGCAGCCATACGGACATTCCGCGCCTGAAGCAGGGTAAAGTTGGCGCACAGTTCTGGGTGGCGTACGTGGGCTGCAACAACCAGTACAAGGATGCGGTGGAACGTACGATGGAGCAGATCGACGTTATCAAGCGTGTGGTGCGGAAGTATCCGCAGCACTTGAAGTACGCCACATCGACCCAGGGTATTATGGAAGCGTTCCAGGAGGGCAAGATTGGTTCGCTGATCGCTGTTGAGGGTGGTCATTCGATGGACTCGCGGTTGGCCGTTTTGAGGATGTACTACGAGCTTGGCGTGCGATATATGACGCTGACGCACTCGTGTAACACTCCTTGGGCAGATGCGTCGCCGATCGATGACGATTCGTCAGCGACTCTGCGAAATGTAACCGACTGGGGACTGAATGTTATCTGGGAGATGAACCGGCTGGGCATGTTGATCGATATCTCGCACGTTAGTCATGGTGTGATGGTGGACGTACTGGAACACACCAAGTCACCGGTCATTTTCAGCCACTCGTCGTCGTTCTCCGTGTTCAAGCATCATCGAAACGTGCAGGACGACGTGCTGAAGCAGCTGGTAGAGAACAATGGTATTATTATGGTGAACTTCTACACCGGATTCATTGGTGGAAGATCCATCGATAATGTGATCAGTAAGTTTCGCAAGGTTAGGTTGCATTGGTTGGGAAACTATCTATAACTATTCTTTTTTTTTCTTCAGACCATCTCAACTACATTAAAGGAATCACCGGCGCCGATCATATCGGTCTTGGTGGAGACTTTGACGGAGTTTCGGACACTCCCGTTGGGCTGGACGATGTCTCCAAGTATCCCGACCTGTTCGATATGCTGGCGGACGGTGCGTACACCAACGGCACAACGTTCACACCGTGGACGCGCGAGGAACTGCGTAAGCTGGCGGGCGAAAATTTGCTGCGAGTGTTCCGCGAAGTCGAACGAGTACGGGACAGCATGGTGGATGTGGCACCGTACGAAGATTTGATTCCCTACCAGGATTTCGTCGATGCTGGTGTGGCCGAGCAGCCGTGCATGAGCGATTTAGACATACATAAACAGTAGCAGAGTGTTTGGTACGATAATAAAATGGAACTGACAACTTGTTGGACATAAAACCAAAGCGTTTTTGTACCTAATCCTCACGACGGCGTAACGGTCACATTAATGTTAAATGCATTTAAATCTGTTTTGAAGATTCGAATATTGTTGAAACGCTTTAAAATACAACATAACGCTTCATCAGCTCTAAAGCGTTTATAAAGCGTCCATCGATGCTTTCAAAGCTTGCCGCCAGAGACCGCTTGAAAGCCCGGGAAAGCTCGATTGCAGCTACGGTGCGGGAAGTTTCCTAACTTTTACCAATATTTACTGTAAAAAAAAAACAAATAAAAGTAATCATAACATGTTCAAAATGCATGAGGCATTAACAGAACGTCTCTTAATCATGTTTATTACTTTTTGAACACGTACACATCTGTATCAACGTCCCAGAGCAGCACCACGAAGAATTTTCAAAATGAATTCACAAACTGCTTGGACAAAAAGTATCAATATGCAACATTCATATATTAATTCTTCTACAGTAAATCCCTTCCTCGGGAATATAATTCAAAACACATTTCCAACAAACAGTGCAGCGACTACGGTTTGCGTATCCTAAACCGAAAATGTGCGCAACTCTTGCGCATTGTTGGTGTGTTTTGGAATAAAAAAGAATCGAACTCACTAAAAAAAACCCTTATTGTCAACTTTGACCGTATTAATGACCGGTTTACGGTCCCGGTTGCCCGCAGTGGGGGGTGGCAAAAGTGTCCATGCATGTGTCCGTGCATGTGTCCTGTAAAGCAAATAAAGGCAAATAAAGAAAAAAACCTTTAAAAGAAGATCCGAACCCAACTGACCAGTGGAACACCAGTACAAAGGGCACAGAAAATCGGATCCCTTACCCATTCGACCGCGTCCTTGAAATGTCCGTTTCAATCCATTCGATCGGAAAAAGGGATAACTTTTCCGGACGCTCCGGTAAAAAGCCGGTTGCGCGTTGTCCATTTGTCGGACGAAGTTACGCAAAGATGTCGAGCCTGGACCCTAACCCGGTCGACAGCAGGATACAGCAGCAGGCGAACCCTTTGTACCTAGGCTGCTGCTGCTGCAAAACAGCGGGTGCGCGGCCATATTGCACAATGGTCAGCAGAGTATAATGGCCGGTTGAAAGGGCGACGGGAGGGAAAAAAAGGATGGGTCCGATTATTACCGATTATTGGACCCCAGATTTCAGCTTGCCGTTTGTTCTTTCGCCTCCGATAGAGTGACGCTTCCTGCTGGATGGAAATTCCTGCTGACCCCTTTTGCCGGGGCCGTTGTCTTGCTTATCGTCCCATAAACCTCGTTCGCCGAAGAATGCGAAAGGGATAAGGAACACCCGCTGGCTGGCCGGCCCGGGGAACGCATCGTTATATGGCGCAATATGGCGAAGGAAGGACCGTTCCGACCACGCAACACGCTGCCATTTTATGGACCGATTCGGTACACCGCCGGTCCACGCCAGCCAGGCAGGAAGCTCGTTACTGGAGAGCAAAAAACGTTACTGGAGCGGAAACGACAAACCTACGCCTAGGCCAACCCAGGGGACAAGTTAATTTAAAATCACAGATGCATCCCGGCTTCGCATCCCTTTTTTTGCATCGTAAATTATCATTTCACCACGCGTGAATGGCGTCACTACTATTCCTTCCGAACGTGACGTTTGTCTTACGATGCGTTTCCAACGCAATCTCGACTTTCTAACGATCTTCTGAAACCTCCCCGAAAGGACACATTTTTGGCCGCTGAAAAACTGAGTCAAAAAAAAAAGATTTTCCTCCTACGAGCATCGGCCCAAAACGCTACCAAACGGGACCGAAATTTCGAAGAAAAAGGGCAATAAAAAATTAGCTACGCAAGTGATGAGTCTCATCTGGAGTGAAGAGCTCGGTGCGTCTGAAGTGGTTCCATTCCGGCAGGATAATTAATTATCAGCTCAAGAAAACGATCGATCGATCGGCACCGAATGAGTGCCGAGAGAGAAAAAAAAAAACCGCTGGAACGCGCAGAAATCACCCCGAAAAAAAAAACGGATCGCGCAGATCGGGTTTCGCTCGGGCCGGTTTTCGGCAAGGAGTTAATGATTTATTACGGTACGGTAGAAACGAAGGACGAAAAGCTGACACCTCTACGCATCTTAACCCGGGAAAGGATGGGGAAGCAAAAAGCAAAAAAAAGGAATCTAGCGCCTTTTCCTAAGACGCTCCAGAAGGGGTCTCCGAAGAAGCAGATGTTTTTCCACTTCTCACCGGCTCAACCGGCGATGGCGCGGGCGAAAAGTGTGAAAAAGGATAACACACGGGCTTCGGGATCGATCCATCCAAAGAATTGATGGTTCGCTTTTATTGATTTTTGCCTTTGTGATGCGCTCGATAGTGAACCCGATCGGGACGTTCATGTAAGGTTGCCTGATAGATCCCTTACGAAAGGTTTTCTTTTTCTTTTAAATTTTGCTACATCTTTAGTGCTTTGTCCGGAATGTTTGATAAGCATCGGTTTTGTTCGGCCTGGTCGGTCTCTCTGGGTGTCACCTTGAGTGAATGATGCTTCGAGGTTCGATGCAAGCGAGGAACTGTGTCGAATGATGATTTTAGAGTTTTGAAGTGGAGGTGGATGTATTTTTTTTTTACCAAGAAATAGGATTAAATTATCGACATAAAACATGGTTACATTCGGTTGAAGACATCTGAAATTAGACAAGGTTTGCTAATAAATAACTGAATATTTTTGTAGAGGCTGGATAAGTGAATTTAAATCGGTCAAATAGTGATCATCTGTTGGAATAAGGTTAGCATCTCATATATCTCAAGCGTTTAAATATTAATTATTCTACCTATAAGCAATTAATGCACACATGTTGCGAGGGTCCATCTTTCAATAGGGGTGTTGCTCATCGCTGAGCTCTTCGCACATGTTTCCGTGGTTTAGTTCCTGTCCAACGCGATCCGGATGTTTCACTTACCAACCAGTGCTAGGGAACCCGACCAGTCTCGCTCCAAACATATCACGCCAGGAATAGATATCGAAGAAAAGAATAACCTTCACCTTCACCACCACGCCAACGAGGAAGCGACGCTCCCCGAAACAAACCCCGAAACTAACTGCTGACTGCTGAAAGGTCGTCAATTAGATCCATTTATCGGAGACATTACTCACCATCGCCTCGAATCCTTCTCAACGGTGCAGATAATTGAATTTGAACAGCCAATTTTTGGTGTCCAACGGGGGGAAGGTGAGGTTGGGAGGATGTCACAGCGCGGTACACGTGATGAATGACGAACAGCGCGACGATCGTTTCGCTCTCCCCGTGGGTCTCACATGGGTGGAACACAAATTGGGAATCGAAAATCTGCCACCGCATCCCTTTTTGTCGCTCTACTACGAGATGTCAACTCACGCCGAAGGGCATCGCAGCAGCCCCGTACGAGCAGCGTAACCAAGCCAGTAGCCATGGATACGTCGTCGTGTGGCGTGGGAACGCTGCAACAGGCGACACCGGCACAAGGACTCTCACATTTCCATCTGCACGTTCGGACACGAAAATAACCCAACCGTCCAGGCTGGGCTCGGATACCGTAAAAACCCCGGAACCGAAAACCCGTGTGGGACGTGTTTGTCAGCCGCCTAGCGGAGCGTGTAATGTATTTTTCCTTCGGTTTGCGTTTGCATTTTTCCGGCCCGGCCGAACGATAACGCTGTGTTGTGATCCGTGCGGATGCCGGAAAAAAGAAATCATATCGCTGGTATTTCCACTGTCTTCCTTTTTTTTGCTCCTTGGTCCTTCCGAACGCTGGAAAAGTGTCACTCGTCCCCGATCGGCGCCTTTAAAAAGTAGCCGACAAACGCGTGAAACCGACCGCGCGGAGACTTATTTCGTTTTAATTAACTATTTAATCACTTTTCGGTGACGGGTGGAGAGAGTCACCGGAAAGGAGCGTGCAGATGGGGAACGTTCCTGCAGGAAACATCTGGGCGACAAGTGGATGGAATGTGGTAACGTTTTTTTTCGGTTCGGCTCTAAAGCTAAAGAATCCTGATGTCCTGAATGGGTGAGGTTTTTCGGGAAGATTTAATTAGATGCTAAAAACCTGGCAGTCTACCAGCGAAAAAAAAATCAATTATTATTTTTCTCGGTAATGGATTGTTTTCCAACAACGGAAACTTATACTACCAGCGAGCCGGATCGATACGAAGGGATGGAACGGGCCATACTCAGCTGGCGCTACGGTATTTCCGGTTTAAAAAATTCATCCAACTTTTGCCATTCTAGCCATATGTGCGTTGGTGTCAAAACATTGCACCCGAAAGCGGAAATGTAAGCTCAGGAAATGCGACAATCAATCATACAATCGGGACAGGGAATGTTAGCGCTTGCAGGGACGGACAGGTTTTTTTTTACCAGGAAAGAAAATGATAATAAAATATTTTGGAAAAATAACTAATGAATAATAGGGATCTATGTTCAAAACCAAATTTTACAATTTTTACTCTTTTATGCAAAAGAAAATGTAGTTATAGTGCAGTTATAATGTTTATTATGATATTAATCTTTTTTTTAAGTAGAATTGGGTATGAAAACATGCTTTATTTTGCATCATTTAATAATATGAATAATTGGTGAATATTTTTTACTATATTTTTAAACATGAGAGAGAAAACACTTCAAACTCTTTTACTTCTGCCCCATTTGCTTACAAACCAACACTTCCTTGTAATTCTAGCCAAGCAAACAAGTAATGTCTCGCTCAAACTGCTCAAACCCATAACCGATTGGAAAGCGTGAAACTACGACAAATAATTCATCTACACCGCAATCACCGCCACCACATGTTCCTGCACGAACCGCAACAAAAATCCCGTCCGTCGAAGGCGACAAAAACAAACCGAAAGGCAACACTTTAAAAAGCGCATCATAGCAACCTGCCGGAAGTGGCACCATAATCAACTATCGCTCGCCCGAAATTGGTCTCCCGAGAGCAACGCGTACGCCACAGTGGTCCGGAAACGAATGTGCTAAAGTGTCGCGCGACATAACAACGAACCAATAACGGACTTTAAACCAAAAAAAAAAAAAAGAGTACGGTCACTAAAACAACCCCAGTTGGTTGCGGTATCCTTGCAGCCGGATGCCGCCATAAACGGGGCAGGAAAGAAAAAAGGCTGAAACCGAACGAAGATTAGTCACACGTTCAGTGAAGGAGGAGGTTTAAAGGAGTCTGTCGCGACAGCGGAAACCTTCTCCAGTTACCGGTCGCGACCTCTTTCCGTAGGGCGCGCGCGCGCCCGCACTCCCATATCCTTTCCGTCAGGATGATGCTGCTTCCTTGTTGTATGGAGAATCCTTCGGCATGGGGTGAAAGAGTCTTTGAACAAGAGAAGCAAAAAAAAAATGCCGCTCCTCAACCGGCAGAGATTGTTGTTCGATCCTAAAAAACAAAACGGAAAATTGAAACCGTCGCCTTAGCAACAGACGCACCCGGGACGGTTGCGCATGGTTGACGATTTTGAATATTGAACGTGTTCGTGGAAGTGTACAGGGCCCGGGTTCCTTATGCAAAACTCAAGCCCAGCCCCGGTCGGTTGCACATGAAAGATAAATCCGGCGGTCCGAACGAACCTTTCCAACGAACAGCGCCCAGTGGATGAACCTGAAGATCAATATCTTAAGTACACCACGTGGACCGCGCTAGAGTGGACGGGGGACGTGTGATATCTCACACCCCTCCCGAGGCACCTTATTTGGTGCGGGATCACCTACGGATAAGCTGCTCTTAAGGGAAGGGACCTCGTGCAGAAACGGCTTGCAAACGTGGAAACGGAGAGTGTGAAAAGTGAACTGTTTTTGTTGCAATTTCCAAAGCAAATAGATCTCCCATGCAGCCGCGCGCCTTATCCCTGAGACGCACCCCGTCTGTCGGCAATCTCCGACCGATCCCGGGGTTCTTATTCATAGGCTCGGCGTTGGAGTTGTTTGCGGTCGGTCGGCGGCGGCTTTGCTGGAAAGCGATCATCCATACCGGGAGGACAATACGCCGGGCTCGGGTGTATAATCCTTTATCGTCGTCGCTACTGTCGGGCGCGCGGTTTCTACGGCCCAACTACGACACTACTGCATCGGGAATCGGATTTTCGAACCAACCATTGAAGGGTTTCGATGTCGAAGAAATGTGGCCGAAGAAACCGAACAGTAAAGCGGTTAGCTAGCGGGTTTCGCTTTGTTTTGTCCCCGTCGGTCGTCTCCGGCCGCAAGCCCGACAAAAGCTTGCAAACGCAACCGACAAAGCCGATTAGGTGCCATTCCCCTCCGAAAGGTTTAGGAGAAGCCACACCGAAACGCGTTACACCCGGGGGGGGGGGATGTTGAACGGTGAAGCCTTCACGAGCGCAAAACCGAACCAGACCAGAGAAAAGGATTAACACCGAGCTGAAAGCACGCGTCCGGGGAGTCGAAGGTGTTTGTTTGTCTTTCCGGACACGGTCTGGGGCACGGTCGGTGGAGCATGCACTGTAGGGTTTCCACACGCTGCGTACTGTAGTGTTTTACTAGTACGTTCTGCAGCCACGGTCACATGTATTTCCATTTTTTTAACTACCTAAAAGTACCGGCAAAGAATAAAAAGGATTTCGTTACGAACACCGTCGTGGCATACTTGGATGGAAAGTAAAAAAAGCGTTGGTGCAAACGCATCGCCTGCTGAGCATGGTATCATACTTAGGCCGTTCCTGAACGACCAATTCGAGTCGTCCACCAATCCATCTCGCTAACGACAACGATTTACTGCATGATTGTCCACTGGCGGCAGCTCGTGGACCGCCATTTGTTAGGTTAGGATAGTTGTTTTTTTTGCTAACGCCCAACCCGCACTATTTCCGCTTTTTTATCGCAACCGTACACAAAACACAAACACAGGGAGTTAGTTTACTTTTTTTACGGCAAATCACAAGAGTTGCCGGACCATTTATCAAACACTCAGCGATCGGGATGTGTGTACGGGGTGGGTGAAAGTGTGAAGTACTCACTGGTCAGTTTGGGTTTTTTTTGTGTCAGTTGGAAAAAAAAACCTTCTTCGATAATCGAGTCACCACGTTCTCGAACTCTAGCGCGCTCGTCCGAGGGTTGGACTAAAGTGTTGTCACTTTCACTGATTCCATCGCCGGTTGGAAAACGATGCGTGGTCGGGCAGATGCTGATGATGATGATGAAGTCGTTTAGATTGGTTGTGTCGCATGTGCGTGATTTTTTAACGTCACTCGTTCGGTACACCCCATCGAGATCGTAGAATGAGAGGGAAATTGTGGTCCGAATGACGGGATCTGGTAGGATTGTTAGCCAATTTTTCGGTTTACTTTTTTCCGGTGCAGCGTAAGCAGAAACCTTAATACTCTAGTCTATGTGATACTCGGTATTTTTTAAAGCAAAGTATAGATAAAACCCATGTTTGATTTACCTCATTTATTTACTTTCGATGATTCGTTCTCTCGTCCTTATCAATCCTACAGAAAAGTACGCAATAAGCCATCATTAAACGCCTATAGATTGTTGCTTGAATTAAGAAACTAATATTACACAATGATCGTCATATTACAAGCCATCTCTCGGAAAACAAAAACGACACTAACCTGAGGAATGCTCTCTCCTTCTCAACACATCCATTTCCTTATCGGATGTGGTGCAAAGGAAAAAAGAAATGAACCCAAAACCACCCAAACTAGCCGTGTTTCCCCGCTAGAACAAGGAAGTGAGTTAATTTGACAACTTCGTTGTTCAAAACTGTTCGGTAAATCCTCACCGAAGCCGACAAAACACAAACTCAAAACCGCACGAAAAAAAGGATACCCCAGGAGACGACGACGGAAGATAAATGCTTTCCTACGCAGGATCTCTCGCACCGGCCACCGACTACAATGTCGGATACTGAGCGGCAAGTTTGTGTTGCGTTCGCAAACGCCTGGTTGATCGCTGCCCGGCCACGGATGGTTTGGTAAAAAAGGCGGCCATGATTTATAACCTCCAAAAACTAATCTCGAGTGAGCGGAACTCTGCTGTGCATGCGTGCGAGTCGGAGGGAGTGTAGCGTAAAAGGACTAAATATAGGCTTACCGGAAAGATTGTGCTGCAAGGACGCACCGTTGCTTGAAGGAGTGTGGAGTTGGAGAGGACACAGAGCGATTCAGTGTCGGTAAAAAGTGTGAGGGTTTGATCGTGAACAGCTATTCAAGAGGAAGGATGAGCTAGGTGGCTCAATCGTCTTTTATGCCCCAAGTCGCTCCTGCGAACAAGACGACGGTGGACTGTCCAGCTTGAATGAAAGATGAAAGTAATTGCCTATTGAGCCTGATGTTTGTGTGTGTGTATGGAAAATGGGAAAATTGTAATCGGATGTCATCCGCACTGCCATCATCAACAACCATATCCACTGTTTAATGTCCAACGCTGTTAGGCGTTGGGATGAATGGAACGGAACGGAACGGAGTCGCAGAAGCATCAAAGCGCAAATATTTATCATACACCATCAGCAGCACCGGCTACCGCAAAGCTGACCATTATTATCATCAAATTACTTCCCGACGGTAGCGCCGGAAAGCGCTGCAGGCGAAGAAGATCCCCGAGGTCAAGCTCGGCAGCTCGTTAGAACGCACTATTAACAAGCGAAAGATTATGCGGCCTCGCTGTCATGTGTCTTATGCAAATACGATTAGACCACCGGCCGGAATCATCCATCTGCAGTGCAGCAGCATGGCGGAGCACCCGTAATGAGGTACGATCCGGTTCGAAGGACCAACACATCGCCCGGAAGCTTTCAAGCCTCCCTCGGCGGATGATTAATCGATTCTTCGCCGGACGCCGGGCTTGAGGATTCGATTTCTTCCGGCGCCACTAATTGGCAGCCTCGGCGCGCGGGCTGGCCTCTTTCTAGGTGTTGGGTTTCATACGGAGCCGGCCGGGGAAGAATACCATTTTTGTCTACCCCGTTTCAAATATATGCGAGCCAGATGACGGTTGACCCGGGGTTGACGTTTTGTTTGACAGTTGATGGATATGGTTGCTTGGATCGCTTCAGCATCGCGCGGCATTGCTAAGTGCACTTTCGTGGCCCTCAAAAACCCCGTTCGCACAAACACGACACGCTTGACAAACTGGCCGGCGAGCAACCCTTCTCTTCCAGCTGGAGTCGTCAGGTTTCGGAGCCAGGGGTCCTTCCCTGCAGCAGGTCCCTAATACTTCCCATTGTTTGTTGTTTGTCCCTCGCTCGATTGCACGCACCCACAAAGACCTCACAAACAACACCCACACCCAAACACTTACACACACACAGACTCGAACCCTTTCCTCTCGCTCAAGTGGCTCCTGCTTTGTTCTGTGGCTGCGTGCTGTTCGACAACAAATTATTCGTTAGATTTGAAGTGGCGTGCGAACGGGAAACCCTTTTCATTGCGCTCCCGGGTCGGGATCGATCGATGGAAACCGCAGCGGGTTATGATCGCTGTTAAGTGGAGTGGAATATCGGGGTTCTTTTTCCTCGAACGGATTGTGCTAGTTGTTTTGCTAAATGGTGGAAATGATGCGTGTAATACACCCCTTACGAACGGATAATTGTTTTGCGATGGCAGTTTGAAGTGTTTGCGGTCGAAAAAGGGGTGAAAATTGCTACAAAAGGTTACCAAAATAAGCGTGTGATGAAAAAATAACACACAATCTGAACGATCGAAAAACAATATATAATATTTCTGCTCAAATCAAACGTCCCAAAATGCTCGTGTGTCGGTTCAAAAATTGTTTTTCTTTTCTCAACGATCTTTTTACCTCCCGGGGGTTCGTACATCTTTATGGCTCAAAACTATTCCAACCGACACGCTCCACGTGAAACCAGTACACGCTCCGTTCCTGCCGAATGCGGGCAGTTTTGTCGCACATAATAAAAATTCTTTTTTTTCTCATCCTACTGTCTGTCGACCGTGTTCCTTTGGTGAGCAGTCTACTTACCCACACGGGCATTACATACATTTTTTACCGACAAAACATACACTCGTCTCGTCAAAAAATGAGGCGACGTGCATAAATTAAAGCCTCGCAGAAGCAGCATGCCGGGCCTGCCATTCCTTGAGCCGTTCCGATCGTAAAACAATCAGAGCAACTACCATACGAACCGAAGGGCTCCAAGGCCTCCTCCTTAGCCCGCCGACGATCATCCCCCGGAAGGATCGTGCACTTTTTCACACTGACTTTTCGCCATTTTACGTAAGCGGTGACCTTTTTATACGACGCTCACCGTTACCGGGCCCGAGTAAAGGAGGGTATCCTCCCGTCGAAGCTCTCAAGGTCAAGGGTTGTAAAAAATTATACGCTCCTCATGCTAATTGGCCCCGGCAGCGTGTGAGCGGTGTGTGTTTTATCCGGATTCGGCCTTGCCGAAGGATGCGATCACTTTCACCCGAGGGAAAAGGTTGCGGAATGTTGCAGCAAATGGTTTTATTTGCCCATTGCCAACGTGGGCTTTCACCGCTCCAGTTTGGTAGTGAAAGGACATGCGAATCGGGTTTTGGCTACCCCTGCGAAGGTTTTTCAGCATTCCCGCAGTCGGCTACCTGTCGACAGGCCTGTTTCCTTCACAGAGACCGGCATCGGTCATTCAGTGTGGAGGGCAGAATATTGCACCCTGTAATTTAGTAGAATATTTTCACCGTAATATCGTGGGAGGAACGGTCGAAGCGAGAGACAAAAAAAACGATTTGGAAAAACTGAAATTGTAAATGCGACATGTTTTACGACGTCACAAGTGATCCTCAGCGATGGTTGGTGATGCTAAAAACTCGATCATAAATTGTTTTGTTCTGCTCGCCCTGAACTCCTCCGGAGCAGAGCCTTTTCGTTGTTTGACGTGCGAAAAACACAACACACCCCAAGTGGCATCGGGTGGGCGGCGCCCTGCTTTTTTAACGTGTGCCATCATCGGCCATGGCCTTGCAAGCGCTTCCGCACCCGCCGCTCCTTACTCAAGATCATAAAGATCGTAAAAAAGTTGACGTTTCGGTGCTAAAAAAGTCGATGGCTTGAAAAAATGGCTTCTTGTGTTTTTTTACACCAGCTGGGGAAGGTTGTTTTTTTAGTGCTTTAGCTCGTGTACCCCTTTCGGCAGTAAAGGTCATATAGCATAAAAAATGGAGAAGCACGGCGAAGGCATTTTGGGCTCGCTCGTTATTGGTGTGCGGTTGCTACCGGTTGCTATGTTCAGAAAAGGGGAAAACGATGGTATTGCCACGTGGAAAAAGGGTTTATTGAAAGGGGTGTTTCTCGGTAATTTGTGGGACGGAGACCATTTTGAGAGAGTGCGAGTAAGAGAAAAAGGGAGAGAAAAAGGTGTAGAAGTTCGCAAAAATGAAAACGGATTCAAAATAAGGGGAAAAATGGCCGCATGTAATTAAAGTGAGGGGTGGTGCATAAATATAAGAATTGGGTCAAATTAAATCGGTTATATATTAATTATAAATTAGTAGGCTTTGATTTATTTTTGAGTGTCAAAATCATGAAATCTGTATAATCTTCAATACAATATGATATTGTGATATTATTCTTCGATCTTAATACTTCAATCTTTAAGGAAGCTAAAACATGAAACAGATAAAAAATCTTCCAAATCCATATAAAAGCTGTAACTGAATCATCACAAAACTTCTAGCTTTGAGGTTACTTGCGATTCCTGATATTCAATCTGATTTATTTAAATATATTTCTATTTTTATGATATATAGCTCATTACTGTGACAGATTTGTCGACCCCTGTCATAGCCAATAATAATTAAAATCCATAAAACATTCAGTCAACCACGTGACAACGACACAGCTTAGATTAGATGAAAATGTAAATGGAAAGATAATTATGATTAAAAATTGTTCATAATATTAAGAATTGTATAAAATTAGACTCTCTATTGAAACATTGTTTTCTGAATTAGTTAAATCTTATAATAAAAAACGCTAATCGTGTGTGATAATCATCATGCGATCGCACGTTTCCTTCCCACCAGCCGCGACTAAGGCACTTTATTGCCGTGTCGTTAATGAACGTGGTCGAGATTCACAAATTGAATTACAACCCGTCGGAATCTGCCGACGGGGCGGCTAATGTGGTACGATACTTATCATGATTGCTCGATTATTTGAGCTATCGTGGGGCTGCCGGACCATAACATGGTGATACAAATTATCGTCACTACGTACGCATACCAGCCGCCATACCAACGTGATGCTCCACACCGAATTCCAACGCTTGAAATGTTTGATATAAAAGAATGGGTGGTGGATGAAAATCTTCTTCCCAACGACACGTTCAACGGTGGCAATGTTTAACGCGCGAGCGTC
Source organism: Anopheles farauti (assembly GCA_000473445.2). Lineage (NCBI taxonomy): Eukaryota > Metazoa > Arthropoda > Insecta > Diptera > Culicidae > Anopheles > Anopheles farauti. Next base: position 4,360,469 of record KI915045.1, read on the forward strand.
CATCGCTTCTCCGCCAACGCAATGGAGGAAGCTGCAAGAATGTGCTGTATTTATTTCAATATCCATCTCCGCCGAGCGGTGGGTGAGTGTGCTCTGCTGTTTTGCTTCTCCTTATGGTGTCTCTGTAAATAATATATGTGTTCGAGCGTATTTACATAAAATCGGAATAAAAGGCAATTTTTTACGCACTTTCGAGGAAGTGGTAGACGAAAACACCCTCGAAAGGGCCCTCGTGCGTGTCACGCACAGATTTGTTGAAGTGGCAGGAAGGTGTAGGAAGGCCTCGGCACTCTTCAGCATCTCCGCACAACCAGGAGTCCTCCACCAGGCTAGCGCATGCAAGGAAAACGTGCACACCGAAGTGTCGTTCACCCTGCCGACGGGGCTGCCCCCGAGAGCTGCATCCACATTTCATCACTGCAGCAGGTTTTTTGTTTCACGACTTAAAATAAACCCAACCCAATCGGGGGATCGCCCGTTCTTCCAGACGTTGTGGGACAAAAAATCGCCCATCGCCGGAGGGAGTAACGCACGCGACCGTGTCATTCCATTAACCCCAAACAAAACCCCACTTTTGTATGGGGTTTGCTTGTTTCACCGCTTCAGGAGAAGCTATTTTTAAGTCAACCAATCAAAGTTGGCACGGGGTGCATGTTCCAGCTCCCGTACGAGAAAACGGTGGGAGTAGAAGCAGCAGCGGTACAGAATACGGGAACCTTCCCGGAAAGAGTAAAACCACACAGAGAAACAACTAACGTTGATATAAAACACAAAAAAAAACGAACGTGACTCCGCTTACGGCGAAGAGGAACGAATCATACATGAAAACAGCGTTAGCATGATTTATCCAATGGACGTGTTTAATACCCTTTCCCAAACGGCCTACTACAACGTTTCGAACCGCTCGTCGGTCGTCCTGTTCGGGTGTCACTTTTTTATTCCAACCTCTCCCCCCAAGCAAGATGCATTCCGTCTAAAAAAAGACCCGTCAACGTTTCCTCCCCTTCGTTAAACTTTCCTCCCGATCTGACGCGCTGCGAGCGCGCGTGCCATCATCTACTTTCGTGAGGAGGCGTTTATCTTCACGTTTCTTCGCGTATGTAAACACGACGCGCATAGAACACAACGCACGCACGCACGCACGGCTTCTTCACTTTTAACTGGTTCACTTTTCACTCTTTCGGTTCGGTTTTGCGTGGATGCGATAAAAACAGCTACACCACCGATTGGTTACAGCATCCCCGAAAGAGGTGGAGCTACTCCTTTACCGTCTTCGAATGGATTTTCATTTGCTTATTTTGTTACTTCATTTGCGTTTTGTCGCCCTCGCGAGAGAAGGCGTTGCGCGCAGTACGTTCATCTGTCTGTCTGTGTGTGTGCTGCTCGTTAATTTATTATTAATTTAAAACGAAACACACCCCCACCTGGGAAAGGGGGGAAGGAGAAAACCGAAAGAGTTTCGTGTACGTTGTTGATGTACAAATAAACGATCGACTAAAAGCCATACTAGCCCGCTGACAGACACGAGACGTTGAAGTGCGAGCGTTTAAGCGCGCGCGCCGAAGTGCGAGCGTGTTGACAGCTGTCAAAAAAAACGATGGGAGGAAAAACGAACACATTTCGCACACACTGCGGCGATGGTTGCTTTGGGTTTTGGGCGGTGGTGGATTTCAAATCCATCCCGCGCTTGTTGTGACAGTGGAAATAGTTCGGAAAAAGATCATTTGCAACAGTTGACAGAAGAAATATTACTAAAAATTAAATATAAATGCGTGACAGCGAAACGGTTAGAGTACGTGGACGATACTTTCACCTTTACTCCGCCACAACCAATCCATTAATGACGGAGTGTGTGGGGAAGTTTTTTTTTGTTGCTACTGTTTCGTTTTTGTTGAACGTTTAGGCACCCGAAGAAGCGAGACGCGGCTGTCAACCATCCTGCTACCGAAACGACGTCGGCGTATCCACGGAAACCGCGACTATTTACGGGCCTGGCATGTCAAGGTGTCACAAAAACCACAACGCCACGGTGGTGGTTTAAGAATACTTAAGCTGCTGCGTTTCCTCCCTTGAGCTCTCTCCCAAGGCTGGCTCTTGGATTGAAAGCAGAAGGATATTCGCCCGGTCCGCGTAAAAGAATATATATCCTCGGAGGGACCCGGATGGACATTTAATTAGCGCCATTACACGGTAATTACACCCATCTTATCTCGAACGGGGGTAGTTCCTCCAAAAAACTTTACGAACCTCCACCCAGAACCGGTGTCCGTGGGGAGTGGACGTGAAACACTTTCGTTTCGGCGTGCCAAAAGACATTCCTTCTACCTGTTCGACCGTTTGACTGACAAGCGCCCGTCAGTAAGTCAACGGCATAACCATACATTTTTCTTTCGCGTTTCGCATTTCGTGTTTCTTTCCCGGGCGCAAACCGAGCGCTTCGCGATCTTCAACGTTGCGTTGGGGGTTGTGGGGCGAAACCGGCTAACCCTTGCGTCTACTTGCGAAACCCATCTCGCGGGAGTCTTTGGGAACGGGGCCGGGTTTTACGGCTGTGTCGCGTGATAAACGGTGCGATATTCATAACTTCCCCTTTTTCCGCGCGGTTCGCCCGTGGGGTCCGTCGGGTTAAATTTTATCAATATCATAAACTTTATACCTTATCTAGATTGCCTCCTCTTTGCCATCGCGCTTGGTTGTTGATGGATCAAGCTGCTGTCAAAAAAAAAAAATATATACAACTGTGACAGCGCTGAAATTGTTCGCGGCTTCGCGAGCCGATTTGTGGCTCCACTTGAGTCCGCGCTGTTGTGTCGCGGGAGGTTTTATGAGACATTTGTTAGTTTCATTGGAGCGGTTATTGAGTGGCTCCGTGCGGGAAAATGGCAGGTGTGTGTGTGTGTGTGTGTGTGTGTGTGGGAGTGTTTGTGTCGTAAAACTAAAGAGTTTTTCGTTTTCGGGAAGGATTTCGCTGCGCGCACCGTTTTATTAGACTGCGGGAGGGAGGAGAGGATTGGAGTGGGTTGTACTTTCGTACGTAAATATGTGGCAGGTTGGTGGAGCGTTTTGTTTGGAGCGATGTGGGTTCTCGGAGCTATATTGTGTACGGAAATAGCTGGAAATTTATGTTTATTGTTGAGAGACGAAAAAAGAAGGATACATTTGCAGAGTTCAATAATTAATGCTTACAGAACCAAATTGGTAGTTGCAGAAACTAATTTTCGCGGCATTAAGATTGAAACCTAGTGCATCAACTAACAATCCATGATGCGTGAGATAAGAAATTTTTGATACCTTTAACGATTAAGTTACACATAAAACACTCTTTTTCTCATGTATTATTCTACTGTACACACTTTTCTCGGTTTGTAACGTTATTTTTATTATCTTTCGCATTTCAACGATTAATTCATTATCTGTTTTATTAATCGCCCTCAGCTACAAGAAGCTACTAATCTAATAACCACCAACTTACCGCGTCTTCAGTGAAGGATACTCCCGCAGAAGGACCTCCCGAACGCTCCTACCAATTAGCTCTTTTTCATTCAGTTTTTTTAAAGCCGTACCGCGTACAGCGAAAGTGATTGATCGCAACTGGGAGACCAACAATCTCTGCAACCCTCTGCCATAATCCGTAAATGGGCATCGTGGGCCGTATAATTATCTCGTTCCTTGCGCTCTCTGCCTTAAGAAGCCATCGAGCAGCAACAAAAATAAAACCCCCGAGCGATCCTCAACCGGGTGGGCTACTCGTAATTACAACCGGGTCGGATCGTGATCGGGAAGGAAGCTCAAACCCGCCGGTGGCTGGCCCAGCGGGACGTCAGGAAGTCGTTACTTACGGCGTACGAAATCCGGCCCTTAAGGACCTCCTCGTGGTTCCGCCGCCGAAAATCGAAAGTGGAAAAGTATTAATTTCATCATATGTGGGCTGTGACGACGTGTTCCGGGTTCGGCGATGGATGGATGCATTTACCATGCTGGCGTCACCACCGGTGCGGTTCATTCACAAAATGACGCAAAATTGAGGTCCCGTGATTAATTTCCAATTAGGTCGCCAAACCGCCATCAAAGTCGTTTTTTTGTGACTGTTTTTTTTATTTTAAGTAAATTTTCTATTTTTTATCGCCTTACAGAAACGAAAGCGAAAACAGCACGTGGTTTCGAGCCGAACCCCGAGTGCGATCGGAAACAGCTGCGGCAACCACAAACGGAACGGAACAAACTCTCGCCTTCGCGTCGCATCGCGCCAAAAAGGTAAATAGTGCGCGAGTTCATCGACGTTCCACCACGTGCCACCATGCGATGCCATGTGATGAAATTTGTGTCCGGAGTCGGAGTTCACTTTTTTATCCCGAGAGCAGCGGTTGCATTCCCTGTAGGAAATATGGGCACAGCATGCAACGCAGACAACTGGAAACAGCTCAGAAACCAGCAAAAAAACGGCTCCAGCAACACCGGCGAGAGTTGGTTTGCTCTTTATAATTGCCACTCGGGGGTCGCAAGCGTTTTAAATTACGCACTGCGGTCGCATCGCACCATGTGCAGTCGATCAAACAAAACAAACACAGTTGTTGTGCCAGTAAATACATACACAAAACAAAAAAAACTCAAACCGAACCTCAAATAATGAACGGCAAGCGAAGGTGATACCAGCTTTGCAGCTTGCAGCTCGAGCTGAAGCGAACCTTTGCCTACTTGGATGCTCCGGGATAAGCCCCAAAGTCATATCTTTTGATACCCGCACTCAGCACGGCTCAACATTTCATATCGATGAGAGTGTCCTTTCGGAAACGAATTACTTTCTTTATGCGTATTAGTGTGTTTGTGTGTTTTTTTTTTTGGTTTTCGATGGAGCCTGCTGTAATTCCTGTAGGGTGCTTCGGGCGTCGGGGATCCATCTTCGATGACGCCTCTCGTCAGGAGTGGCCAACGACAATGGTTGATTGTTCTGGGCTGAAGTGCCGAGTGCTGCTGCCGCTTTTTTATTGCTCAATTTTTGGTCCCGATTTCGGTTGTTCACATCATCAAGCAGCGGTTGTAGTTATGTTTGTGCTTTGCTTCTTGATAGATCATTGCCATTTGAGTGTCGCCGGAATTATGAATCGTTCGTTTAGTAAGGGCAATCTTTTTCGTGCGATGCGATGGTGTGTAATTTAAGAGTAAAAATCATCCCCAAATTAAGCTAGAGTTTGTGAGAAGGAATGTAGAAAACGGTATCAAACTTTATTTTCTTAAAGGGAAACATATTTTATATACGGGTATATTCTTGAAACCAACCACCAGTCTTAGTTCCTCTACAAATACTGGCATTGTTTTTTTTAAATCATCTTTGAATTAAAATAGAGTTAAAAATTTGTTTTTTTCGTAATGCTCGAACTCTTTAATGCCATCAAATGTTCAGCTCTGAAAGGGTTTCACCTCTGGATCGTGTATGAACGAACAAGAGCTTGACCGAAATGCTAATGTTCAAATACATTAGTTTCTTTTCGCTTTTCACCCTTTCTCTGTAGCAAACCTGTTATGAAATCATCAAGATAAGTGGGCTACTTTTTATTCCATTCAATTTACATTTTAAAATGTCCATTTCCACCCGTACACATTGTGCGCTTTACAACTTTATTAATCCTTTTCTAATTCCCGCAGTGCCATCCAACGATCGTGTCGATCCATTCCGAGTGCTTTCACTTTTCACGCTCACCATTTGTTTCCAAAAGGGGTATCCTTTTAAAGCGTCTCGTCCGCATAAAAGAAAGCACGCGCACGCACGCGCTCACCACACGCGGTGCTGGTATAAGTTAATCGATTTTCTCGACTCCACGTATCTCCCGATCTAACCTGAGCCGGAGGACACATTTTACAAGCACGGGCCTCCCCCCCCCCCCCGTCCCGCCCAAAAGAGCGATCCTAACCGAGGATTACACAGGCTGTTCGGTCAGCGAAAAAAAAGGGTCTCCGTTCGGGTTCGGGTCACCCATAAAAGGGTGACATTTTATTTCGATTTAACCACTGAATAAATTTCCCTTTTCCTTCCGTATGCCCGTGCGTGTGCGTGTGTGTGTGTGTGTGGATATGACCCCGTGTGTCACCCCTTTCAAAGGGGGAGCATTCAGTTTGCGCGCACCGACAAAACCGGTTTACATTCTTATCGGGAACGAAAGTCCGCTGTGAGCAAAAAAAAAGTCAACCGCAAGTCGCACACAATTTATTCAACCTTTGCGGTGCTTATCTGAAATTAAAAGACTGGCAAGAAGATAAGGAACGGGACGGCGGACCCGTTGGGGACGGACGAAAACGGACCGATTTCCTAGGATCAAGGACTAAAAAGGGTAGGCTCGTAGTAGCATTTATTTAGCCCTGCTACCCCGCACTCCCCCGACCCCGCGACCCCGGGGTGGAGGGATTTGGCGGTACAATTATAAGTTAAGATCCTTTCCCACATAATTCCCGATCGGACCCGATAGCGTAACCCGTCCTGGTTTACCTTCTATTTTTACGACAGGTGAATTTATGACTCGGGGTCAACCTTTTGCTTGATTTGTAGATAAAATTTCGGCCTGCCTTTGCCGTGTGTGGGCAGTAGAAAGGAGCGTTAGGAACTGAAACCGGACCGGAAGCGAAGTTGTGAAATATAGCTCGCTTTTTTAATTTTTACAGGGGTTTTTGATGCATTTTTGCTATTTAATTTAAAGTGTTTTAAACATTTCAATGCTCAAACATTTAACATTTCCTAGAACAAGCAAGCCAGAGAATAAATGTGGTGAAAGAAATGAAAAGTATTAATTTTAAAAAAATTATCCTGAGCAACCCTGCATGTTTAGAATCTAACAACGTTTCCCATTGGCCGCTGGAACTTCCGTGGGGGCGTGCAAGGGTTGATTGTTTGAACAAATTTAGTGCCTGTTTCCTTTCACGAGTTCCGCAGGAATTCCGGGAGAAACCGTGTTCAAAGATTAATATCAATTCATCTTCTACTAAGCGGTGACTCTCACTCCCCTAAAGAATGTGGAAAAATGGCCCAAAATTAGTCCTAAAGACACACAGCGCCTTAACAACCTTGTCGATCCGATCGACCTTCCGATCGATCGTATCCTTTTCTGGACCATTCTTGTGTTACGAAATGAAATGATCCTGATCCTGCGGATCCGTTTTTTCGTGTGTTGCTGTTTGTATCCTCGCGGTGCACGTCTTAGAACGATTGAACCCTATAATTTCTTCGGTCTCCTGCTAATTACCGATCTGAACAACGATCGACTTCTTCTGTCCGGTGCCGCCTCACCCGGCAGTGCGTCCTTTGAACCGATTGAATGTCGCCGAAGAGCCGGCTAATCCCGTTCAATCGTCTTTCGCTTCGGCTGTTCAGAGGCGTTGCTTTTTCTTATTTTCCAGCGGATCGATGTCCTTGCGAGGAGCTGAAGCCCTGAAGCGGGAAGGTTGCCAAAGGTAGGGCGAACGCTTTAAAGAGGTAACAGAAAATCCTTTTCCTCGTGTCGAGCGTGCCTGTGCTAATATTGTGAGAGAGGGTGAAAAGGAGCGCTTTTTCTAATATAAAAAATGAAAGCGGATGCAATTGCAGATTTGTTTGACAACAATTTGGTGAATGCTTTCCTCTATTGATGCACTACTTAACCCTCCGGGTTCTCGGGGCTTCAAAGGGCTTAAGGAACGGATTTTTCTCTATTTTTCGTTTTTTTTTTCGTCGCCGAAAAAAAGCGCAGGGATTGTTTTGTGGGTGCGGCGCTTCTACAAACTCGGTGTCGCGTACCTTCCTTGCCGAAATCCTTCCCTTTTCGGTTGGGTTTTTGAAGGGCTGCAGGAGCAGAAGGATGGTGCCCCTTTTTGTGCCTCGGCTCATTGGTTGCGTTCGTTCCTGATGCTGATTGACGCAAGAAGAAAATAACCGCCTCCAACCGGGTAGTTTTTTTTCTTTCAAACGGGGTGCTCGGGTTGATTTTTGGTGTCGTAATTTGGGAACGGAATTTTGTTTTGCTCCACCCGATACAATCGTGCTGGCAGAAGAAAATTGCTATATTTGCTCAACAAACCCCGTTTTTTTATTTTGCCAAAGCCAGGTTGAACCTCTTCAAATAACACGACAAGAAAAGGACCTTAAGGGTTGATTGATGTGACCAATAGTTTGAGCTGCGACATGCGAGCCTTTGTTTGGCTGTTTGTTTGTTTGCAGTTTAAATGAGTTAGAGAAAGTTAATGGAACGGGATTGGTTTGGGAGTGATTTTGGTTTCGCTTTCGTTTCGAAAAAAAAAATGGTCGATATTGTTAGGACCATTCGATTGACATGAACCATGATAATGATAGGTGTAGGTTAGCGTCGGTATTTCAGCGAACGTAGCACAATAATGTACCCGTTGGGCTTATACCATAATTTTGGCGTATAATATGTGACCATTTTCGTCTAGTCAACGATTCTTTAGATTCCTTGCTCCTTGCGGGTTTGCAGCATAAATGTTTCAGAATCGTTCAAGACACTAACATTACTGACGTTGGATGATAAGTGAATGCGATTACTCTACTTAACGCTACTGGCTAACCTCATCGATCTTACATGTGTACTTGTAAGCATTTTTCTTTACAAATTACTTTTATCATCATTTGATGAAAAGATTAATATTGAGACTTGTTCTCATTTTTCATTTGCTGTTGATTTCATGAGTGACTCTTTTCATTTGTTAAAAATCGATTGGAACTTGTAAGCTTTTCTGTGATCTTTTCTATTAGGATTTCACAGTGTAATTTGAGGAATCATGTTATACTAATCTTTTAATGAGGTTAATATTCTTTCAGATCTCTTTTCACTTGTGCTAATGGCCATAACACGGCACACATAAATGAAGTAAAAATAAATAAATACAAACAATATCCGACATCTCCTCTATCCATCTCCAGCTATCCAACAGCGTCCAATTATTTGTCACGGTATTTTTACCGCCGACTATCTACGCCCGGTCATCTACCAACAAACAAACCATGATCCATGATCCATTCGCCTATCAACCCGACAGCGATCGAACGCGAGAGCCGAAGCGTGCATCAAGCCACTTTGAAAAGTGCATTCACAGTTCGGAAAGCTGTCAATGTTGATCCATCCATGTAGGAGAGAGAGAGCAGGCAGCGCGAAAAAAAACAAAACCAGCAGCCCAGGAGTTTTGTGCAGTTGAAAAACTGAAATTTTTCGGTAAAATGTTCGACACGAGTGGCCGAGGGGATGGAAGAAACGTTCGTCACAGCGAGCAGACGCACGTTTCGCTTCCGGAATGGCAACAGCTGTCGCCGTAACCTTTGGCCTTCGTGTACCGTTTGCCGTCCTAACCGGCCGGGGTTTGGGTGCCTGCGTGCCTGTGTCTTCATTTTCTGTGCATTCACGCAATTCCATGTCCTCGTCCAGGGCGGTCGGAAGGGCGCAGGACATTCGCTCGACGACGGCGAATCCTTCACATGGCAACAGTTTCAACTCCTATCGAAACTCCTAGCAAACCGAGAGGGATGAAAACTGAAATAATAACCATTTTCGCTCCGAGGGATGACCGTTCCGCAAAGCCTATTCCCGTGCAACGCATAAAGGCCACACAAAAAGGGATAAAAGGCGCGCGCGCGCGCTCCATCTCATGAATGCGTTTTTGCATCTTCACCATCGCTTTTCGGTCGAAATGGTAAAGGAGTTTTGGCGGGAAAAATAAGGCTTACGCAAATTTCGATCCCATGCTTGTATCCCTCTTTCTCACAACACACATTCACTCTGTATGATTTTCTCTGTCCAATCGCTTCAGCATTATGGCCGCCAATGTATGAGGTATAAAAATGGAGGGTAGGATTAAATCGAAACGGGTGTTCGTTTCCGTCACATAAGAACGAAGCCATCGAAAGGGGCGAATAGCGAATGGTAGAATTTGCATTTTTGGTACGTTTGCCGCGGAGGGAAATCGATACGAGTGCGCGCGCCATTTGCGTCTGTTTGGCCAATGTTGCAGCACGATGTGAGGAAGCCGGAGGCCATAAAACAGTGCGGCGATAATCGAACCGAGCGCGATAAAATCGCACTGTGGAACGAATGGCGGGAATAGGTTTATTTTACCGATTTCTCGGGTTGCTGTGTTCTGTATCGTTTTCGATAATGTTTCTATCGCTTGGAAGTGGGAGAAACGAGAACATTATCGGTTTGCAGGGAAGATTTTTGATAGTTTGTTAATCTAGATTAAGAGATTAATCTTAATTTGCGTATTTATTTCCATCGGTGTTCGTAATGAATGTTCTGAGAACAGATACTTGACAGTTTATGAGTTGAAATTCAACAAGTTCCAGCGTAATTTGACCCCAAAGCTTATTGTAATAAATACACAACACATGTAAAACAACACTCCCCATCTCAGCTCCCTCCAAACTGTCCAAACAATCAGCAGCCAAACAAAGCTGCTTCGCTAATCAATGCCAGTCTTTTCAGCTTCTAGTCCTCCTGCATCCTGCCACCGATGGACACGAGAACGGACAAGGAGAGAAAGGAAAAAAGCCCGCACAAATAGAAATAAAAATCCCAAAAGCTGTCAGCAGCAGCAGCAGCAGCAGCAGCAAATACACGATGCGCGTCGGAAAAACTGTCGAAAAAGGTCACTTTAAATAGTGCCCATGATTTTTTACTCCCATTTATTGCTGTGCCGTGGCTCGTGCCGCTGATTCAAACACCGGTGGCTAGAGATGAGACTCCCTCGAAAACAATCGCTTGCATTCAGTGCAATGAAGATTGAATGTGTGTGTGCTTTTTTTCTCCAAACACTGGATTGTATTTTGAACCGGGCATGTTTATGAAGAAAAGATATAAACAAAAAAACATACCTCACACATGCTTTTTATTTGATGGCAAAATGCAGGACACACAATATCTTGCAGCTTGCATCATCCACAAACGGCCCGGGCGCGGTAGAAAGTACGGGCGAACGATAAACTATTCGCTTTTTTCTGGCTTCACTTTCAATAGGGAAATTACCTTTTTCCATCGATTTTGGGTCTCGAATTTTATTCATCCGTCTGTGAAAAGTTCAAATTTTTTTTTTCGCCAATACCCGTTTCACAAACGGTTTTTGAGACCCTTTTATGCACGTTTTGCGTAAACGGCTTCCTCGTAGCTGCGTTACGGTGTCCAGTTCGGCATCGTTCGGACACCGGTTTTCTTTTTTTTTCTCCTCTCCCTCTCCCCGGTCCAACTGCCGCCAGTCATTAAAAGGGCTCAGAAATGGCAATTGATGAGGGTCCGGCTTCCCCTGAATGCCAACGTCCATTCGGCATTCGGATCGATGGCGGCGATTGCGAGGGTTCCGGGAGTAATGCCCGTTGCCGATGGCTTCGAACCCTCACGAGCGTATTTGCATTTGACTGTGAGGCCCGAATGGGTTTTTCGGGATTTTTGGGAACGAACCCCTTGCGAACGGTTGCAGCAGCCATTCGGCTATTGCGTGAATCTGTCGTTGGCTGATGTTTTGTTGAGTAATACTTTTTTCCTCACTCGTAAACCCAGAACGAAATTAATTGTTTCTTCGGGAATGGTTTAAGTTTTGTCCATGTCGAATTTCGCTCAAAAGCGTGAACATTCATAATGTTCAATTTGATTAATTTCTTCGCAGATTATGCCAGAAGGTATCATTAGAGCATTTTGATCGAATATTGTTGCAAAACCCTGTAAAGTGTAAACATGCACTAACAACTTTCTCATGTCTTCAATAAAATCATTTTATTGAATATTAAGATTTAATTATGCAAATGAAATTTATTTTCATTAAATATTACATTAAAAGTACCACGCGCGATCCCAAAAGCTTTGATTCATTTCGATACCGCACCTCTAAATTCTCACCTTCCGAGGTTAATCGCCCATCCTTCGGGGAGGCATCCCAAGTGGCACAAAGCTAATCAGAAGAGTGCAAGACAATTGGTCGTTTTTTTTTCTCCTGTCCTTCCCATGTACGGTTCACTCGCTTAGCGAAAACTCATCAGCACCATAAAAATCCCTCGAAAACAAAACAAAAAAAGATATCCCCCAAACGAGAAGGGCAAAGTTCCCCAGCCAGCCCAGTCAGCCAGTCAGTCAGCCTTTAAATAAGTAATGCTAAAAAGTGAAACCGGGGCTACCCTATCAAATAAATTTCCAATATGTTATGTGTTGATCGTCGGGTGGCACGAGCGCGGTTACAGGACACACGCTGGTGGTTGCGCACGTGCTCGTCCTCGTCGCTTTCCTTCCACCGAAGAAGTTGCTGTCTCTCTGTGTGTTTTTTCTTCTCTCTTTTTAATGATTAGCCCTCCTTAAAGAAGAAGTTTGCCCCGCTCGCGCTGGTGACTGGAGAGGTGATATTTTTAATTTCCATCCTGATTTCGGGACGTTCGTCCCGGGATGCCGGGATGGAGAGGGAGATAACAACAACAACGACAACAACGACAACAGCAAAAAACCCATCGGGAAACAATTCAATGGTTAATTCTTTATGTGCCGTCACGTTAACTTCCCCGGTCCCTTTCCGTGAAAGTCACGGAAGCCTGGTGTGGCTCGTGTCCGCAGCGAAGATGTTTGTCTTAAACGTGTACAGCGCAGGAGCAAGTCGGGGACTTATGGTGTGTGTGTGTCTGTTTTTTTTGAGGGATTGTTTTTTCGTTCCGTAGCACGTGGATATTTTAAGACCCCCATGGAAACTACTTGGCAACGGAGTTCATTTTTTTCCTCGTTGTTCCTGGAGGAAGCTGTACAGGAAGACTTAAAAACTCCCTTTGCCAAGGGAGAGTTTCCAGGACGGCCAAAGCCCAGGAAGATCGCCTTTCGTGCGTCCGTTCTGGAACACGGGTAAAAAAATGCGAGTTAATTTGGTGCGAAGATGCGTGTGCCATTTAACCGTAACCCCGGGAGGACCCTTCAGGGGGTAATGAAGTGGCCCAGGGAAGGCACTTTATTGTTTACTCGCTAAGCTCTCGGTGAGGTGCACGTCCTATCAACACGTAAATATTTAATAATAACTGCTCCAAACGGCTGCTGTGTATTACAATCGCGGCGAAATGTTGTATTATTCTGTAGGGAATGTTTTGCGGACCACCGGAAAAGGCAACCATTTTCTTTTCCCGGTCGAGTGATTTTCTTGCTTTTTTTTTTGTTTGTATGAGCTCGGTTTTGCAAAACTTGCTGGCGTACTGTAATTTATGCCCATATCGGCCTCTGGGACACACCGTACCGTACCGAAATCGATTACCGTTTCCGCACCGATGGCGTCAAGCCCCGAATCGCCGCCATCCTCGCGGATGCAGAAAAAAATCCCAATTCTAATGCACTTTTTTGCTCGCACTGCTGCTACTGACGCGTCCAGCGATGTCCATGGCAAATGAAAATTTATGCGAATCTACTTTCGGCGGCGATGTTAACGTCCGGCAAAAGGATCTGCTCGAATGGGGTTCTCCTGGTTTGAGTTCGAGGGGCAACGACGAACCCTGCGACAACTAGCGATTCCTGAGAATTAAGGGGTTGGACTCTAGCATCGAATCGACGGGGTTCGTTTGTGTGTGTGTTTGTGTGTTTTTTTTTGCTTCTTTCTTTCCACCCTCGTTGCCGCACAAACGTTCAGCGAACCCCTTTTGCGTGGAGGGTTCGACGTCCATTGCAATAGCCGGCGACGAGTCTCTCGTCTCTCGTGCAGAAAAAGGGGTTTCCGTAGTCCCCTGTTCGATAGAGTACGGTTGCCATGGCTACGTCGTGTCTCTATCTGCGATGCGGAAGTACAGTTGTGTCGGTTGAGTCACCCCGACAGTGGACGCTGTCAAACATCTCACACATCCTTTCTTCCGAGTTCCGGGATCTCCATTTTCTAATCCCAATCCGGTGGAAATATTACCCCCGAAAGCTGTTTGCTGTCGTGCTGTTTTTAATCAGTTCTGTTAACAACATCACGGCCGCCCACCCGCCCACACAGTAGTCAATTTTTGGATCATAAAACAGGACGTTCCGAGCGTCATTAAGCGATGATTGACACACCGTTGGCGGTCCGATGCTGTCGGCTGAAGGTTTGGTTAATTATTTTTTTGTCTGATACGAACGGATGTTTGGTCGCCACCATATGGTTGCTGCCATTCCAGGTGAGGATTGGCACAGTGTGGAAGAGGCTGACCATCAACGAGACAATAGTATGCTGAAATCTTTCTTTGTAAAGCAAAATTCAAGAGAGTGTTTCGTCAAACAGTGTTCAGAAACAATTTTGCTTTGTTTTTTAACTTTAAAATTTTCTCTTTGAACAGAGAATATAGTTTGAGAAAAAAACAGTAGGAAAATATGATAACAAAAATTGTATATTTGACGAAGATTTACCTCTAAGCGTTCTTTTATAAAGAAAATATTCACATGGGACCATTTCCATTGAATATGGAGCTAAAGATCATGTCTTGTTTAATCGTAAAAAAGTAAAAATAACTTAAAATAGTTATTTATAAACCAACTGTGGACTGATTGGTTGTGTTTCGTTACTTTTGTACGATGATTTTCATCCTATTAAGTATTTAGTAATCGTTTTCCAACACTCCATAAGCTCCATATGTTAGAAACATCAAAAATATATCACATTTGGAGGAATCTCTGGATGATTGTGCTTTCGAGTCTAAAACTCAATTTTATTTCTCAATTGCTTTTCTTCTAACCACCTGTTTTCCCACCGTGCACGATAACCTTCCCGAGGACACAAAGATGGCACACAAAACCGTTTCATTCACTTTTATTCCGACCGTTTAGTTTGCCGTCTCTCAAATGCCTATAAATTAGTTGCATGGTTTCGGGAAATGATTGTCCCTCTTCCCGCTCTTTATAACGCGTCTTTGAAGTGTACTGGCTAGCGTAAAAGCTAGAAAATTAAAAGAAAAATAGCGCCCAGCGGTCGCTCTTCCCGAAGCGACGGTGTGACGCACGGCTGGCTCATTAATCATTTAATTACGAGCTCCATCTTGCGATGGTTTCCCGCCGGTGGCCCCGTTCGCTACTTCGCGCACTCAAATGTCCTTTGTTTTTTGCTTTCGCCGTCGTTTTTTCTCCTTCGCTTCCACACTTTCGAGCGTGCATAAAGGACGCAAAACTTTGCTGGCCGGCTTCCCCGTAAACGATTTTCCAGTGCTCTAATTTTATCTCGTTTTACCTGGGCACGCTCGAAGCGCCCTGTTCGCTAATCTCCGACGGCAGGACGGAGAAAATGGAAAGGAAAATCAAATTTTTGATGTTTTAATTAGCGTAACTTGGTTGGTTCGCTTTCTGGACTCTTTGTTTTATTTTTTTTTGCACCGTCGTACTTCGCTGCTTTTCCCGCGAAAGGACAATCGCCGGTGGGTTTCGCGAGTCGCCTGTTTACGACAAACTGTTTGTCGTACGATCGCAATCGCGTTCCTTGAAGCGATTTTTTCTGTACTTTCTACACTGCCGTGAGATTTAACTTTTACTATGAATGCGCGAAAAGTACTTTCACTAGCACATAGGTACAATGGACTTTCTGTTTTCAGTTTTTGATCTCCAAGCGAACGAGAAAGGCATGCAAAGAATATATAAAGCCGTTTACAAAAAAAAATAACCTGCACACACACCTTTCCTTGCTTAATCTCTTACCCCCGTCTGACCAGCAGGAGAATCGGGCAAAAAAAAAATCACGCGCTGATGATGACAGCGAAAATATTTTCAATTAATGAGCCAATGATTAATGACGGGAGCCGTCACCGTGTGCGGCCGGGGAAAGGCGTTGCGTTCGCGCGTGATAATGGAGAAATGAATTTTCATTAATTTAGTCATTCGCCAGCGAGGACAGGCGACGATGTCAAGGGTGGAAGGTGGGTGGGAATGGTTTGTCGCGCGTGCTAATGTAATGAGCTGTTTGGACTATGATGTTTCGAACGTTTTAAATCTGGTTCAGATCAAATTTCCATGCTGCTCTTCCTCTCCCTTTACACTCAATTCTCAACTCCTACGAAACATGACACTTGCAAAGCGTTCCAAATTGGTAAACTAAATAAAAATTCCATTATATTTTCTCCACAAAAATTCTTTAAAAATCTCAAGGATCAGGATACAAATTTCTAAACAATGCTTTCTAATTAAACTACTTTCTTATCCGCTTCCCCAGCATCCACATACCAACACCACCACCACCACCACCACAACCGTGTCAAGCACGTGTCAATCCACCCGGAATGATCCATCGGTTCACGAGTGAAGCTGAATCTGCTTCTGGAGCGTTCCGGATTGCGTTTCCATTATCGGCCGTTGTCTGTCCGTTGCGGGCTGGGGAGCTAGCTTCCCACACGGTCCGGGACGCCTTAGATAGGTCAATCGATTGCAAAAGTCGTGTGTCCGTAGCACGCGCCCACAAAGGAAGCCTACAAACACATGGCGACTTTGGTCGGGCGGACACACCGGCTCACCTTCTCTACCATCGTCCGGTTTGCAGACTTTGATTGATTGGTGGAAGATAAAAGGGGCATCATTCTTTTCAATTTTTCTTCCACGTCCGGTCTGGCTGGGCCGCACAACAAAATGGCCGCAACTCTTTTGCCACTCACCCGGAGGGGGTCGGAGCACGACGACCAGGGACGTCGTCGACGTCGAGTACGACGTTCATTTTTCCGCCTGATCGATTCGTGCAGTGGAGCAGCACTGACGGCTGATAAGAGTGATGCCAGCGCCGAAAGGATTCAACCTGGCCGTGTGTGCTATTGTAGGATTATTTCGGTCCATTCAGCAACTAATCTTCACGTCGTCCTTTATGTACAAACTCACCGGGTGTGTATGTGTGCTTGTCTGCCAGCATCTTTCGGCACTGGACGTTCAACGCTTCGAAGTCAACGCAACGTGCGTGGAGATGCGGCTGGATGATGAATCATTCCCCGAGCCCGAGAATCCGTCCTCCGGGCTTGATATGTGGGCGATGGGCTGCCGAAGGTGGGATGGTCGAAGAAAAAGAGCCTCGTCACCTCATCGTCACGTTGCGCGCTGTGCGTTATCGTACACGCATTATTGCGTTTACTCTTCCATCAGTCAAAACTTTGCCATCCCTTCGTTAGGAGCCTTTTGATTCGTGTTCGTTTCGCAAGGGGTTCAGGCTCGTATTTCACGTTTGCGTTAGGGTTGGTGGTGATAGTTTTATGTTCTCATGTGTTCGTATTCCTTACGATAAAATACGCAGGCATAGTTTGCACATTATTTTAAGAATCTTCAAAATGGGTTCACATATACAGGAAAAAAAAATCTTCCTATATCACGTTGTTTTCAGCACAAACAAACGGTGCTATTTTGTTAACAAAAATGGTCAAAATCTTCTCCACCCACAGAGAAAATGGAAAAATGAAACTCGTCCATCATTCTGGCTAGAGTTTTGGCGTCAACTGACAAACGGATTACCGGATCCGTAACCAGCGTAACGCGACCATGTGCTAAAGAGAAGCCTTTTTTCGCCATTCTCTCTCTCTCTCTCTCTCTCTCTCTCTATGTAATGTATAAAGCGTGCGCTTCCATGCAGGAGGAAGACTCTAGACCCATGCGTACTGGGAAGACCGATTATGTCACCAAGCGTGCCACGCACTCCGAAGGAATGGGTAACTTTTTTGGGACGTCCAATTTGGTCCGAATTTGACCGAGGCGGTTCGAACCGCTGGTCCAAATGCTGGTCGATCATCGATCATTCCCCGGACATTGTGCGAAGGCAGTTTTGCAAATGGGTTTTCCTTTTCCGGGGGGGAGGGAGGGTGGTTCAAAATGCAATACGATCCTCTTGAGCCGCCCGGCTTGAGACAATGTTTACTGTGGCGGGCCTGTAATGGCGAAACGGTGTGTCGTGCGAGGACGGGAATGCTGTCATGTGAAGGCCGACCGATGAGCGATGTGTGGGTGACAGTGTTTCACTGAATAGCTCTTTGGTTATGTACGTGGTTTTAACTCATTCGTCATTGAACAAAACAGCATTGTATTTGTAGTTGCTCCAAATCCTTTCCCAAGAAACTCATTTGATAGTAATTTTTGCAGTGATTTTTGAATGCTTTGAATGGTTCTTCCATGAAACATCCTAGTGGTTTTCATCCACTCTTCAATTATAGACGGCCTATGGCCTTTAGAAAGCGAAGATTTTGAAAACGTATTTCCCAATTATCTACAAAAGTAGGTGAAAAAATCCTAATGTTTCCTTTTTCACTTCAATAAAAAAGTCAGCTACGAAACAGAAATGAACCAATATAGAATAAATCAAACAAAAACATGTTAATATTGTACATTTACCAACATAAGAAATGTTACTTCAAACAGTAGTACAAATACCCATCCGAATCTGACCTGAAGTACCTCAAAACACAGTACAGTAGTAATAAAAAAGCAAATCTCATACAAGAAAATACTCCACCACATAAAAAAGGTAGGGAAAAACTCTTCCCCATGGTTCGCACAAACTCAAAGCCGTCCTCGTGTCCACATTAGCGTTTGGGGTCGGGGTGCTATTGTACTGGAGCCTGCTTCAACCGTGACAGAGATTGGGCATTCAAAAATTCAAAAGAAAAAACCGGGGAAACCTTCAATGTTCTTCGCCAAGAATAGAAATTAAATCAATCTTTTATGATGCTCCCTCTCCTCGATGTACCAGCGGGACGAAGACACGCCGACGGGCACGACGATGAAGATGATTACGGCCGTGGATGGCAGTTGGTGTCCGTTGGACCAAAAATGAGTAATGATTGAAGTCTCCCTCCCGTTCTCCACCCAGCCCATGAAGACGATGGACCGGTGAAGCCCATTGACGCCCGCCTGCCGGTTACAATTAATTTGCTAAAAAACCTATTCTCTTCCTTCCGCATGAAAGATGAAAGAGCGCTTTCGGTTTTTGATTCCACTGTTTGTTCCGCTGTCGATTGCGTCGGAGAGGAGGAGGGCGAGGGTACAGTACTGTTTTCTAGGCCTTTTTGTATTCTTATCGCTTGAAGAAGAAACCAAGAGCAAAAATGTGTGTCCCTTCTGTTCCGTTTCCGAAGCGTTGAAGCTGACGATGACGATTTTTCCGCCGCATTCCAACCAATTGGATCAAACGTTGCACGGCTTGTTAGGTGGACGGATTTTTGGGCCAAATAAATGAGGACACGCGATCGCCAACCGGTGCTGCTTCGATCGGCAAAACGGGCAACGGAGTCCCGTGGTGAAAACCAATAAAAATGCAATCCTGTTTCTTCGTGAAAGTGGAGGCAACCATTCCAGCACCCATCTAAAAAGCACCTGCCCCGGAACCGCCCACGGTTATGCAATTTAAAGAAACTGACAACCGACTGCAACATCAGGGATGGCTTCAGAAAATTGCTCAATCCCTGAGGAAAGCGCAACCTTTCATCCATTATCGCAGCCGTCATGCCGCATGTATCGTAAATATGTTTTGCGTGCTTTGTTTTCGACGAAAACGACGATCGTTTCCTTTCCTTTAGTTTAAGTTGCACCGCTTTGCGGCTTTGTTCGGGCCATAAAAAAAGGATACCTCGGGAAGGACGAGGAACATGAAAGGAAAAATCAGAAACACTCCGCGTGCCACGCGCTAATGAGCGGCACGCGGCGCGGCCACCTTTCATCGGCCATCGGTTTTTTTTCACCTTTTGCTTTTACCTCGTTACAGAGAGTTGCCCTCATGATGGTGGTGATGGGGAACGCCACGAGCACGGTTTACAATGTTTTGTAAACAACTGTTTTTTTTTCTTCTTGTGCTCACTTTTATGGTGTTGGCGAGGTTTTTTTCTTCTTCTTCTTCTTCTTAACCTTGCCCCAATTTCGGGTTTCTTTTGTTTTATTGCAACCAATAGTTTAACTTGCTTTGTTTTCATTTCACTTGGATGTTTATATCTCTCTTGCGCTGAAGAATATTTATTGTACGGCTCGTCGCCCGCGCTGCACAGATCGTGCTCGGCGCGGGTACATTTTATTGAGATCTTAGACGATTAAATGGTGACCGCGCGAGATCACAACAAGATAAGGCCATAAATTTGGCGTGTACATGTGCGGTGGTTTCGAAGCGATTTATCGAGTCGACTTTGACGTCGGCCAGGGCGTGCTAACGATTCAATTATAAGGAAACATGTGTTTAATTTTCGTTTCTTTTAAAGCAATTCAGTTGTTGATTCATTTTTCATTAGTTTTCTTAAATTATAAATAGAATTTAAAGGTAAACTATACGTCATAATATGTATTTCTTTACTATCACTTTATTATCATATATATTTTCGAATCGTTTAATTCCGAGCATTCCATTCTATCCCACATTTGAAACTTTCTTCTTTTAAAACCACAGCCACCCATATGTTACTGATACACTTAACCCGCGGCAAAGGTAACAAAAAACAAGAGGAACATCCTTGCTGAACATGAGCACAACTCGATACCGTTACCGAAAGGGTAACCCACGGAAAGGATCAAATATGTTGTCAAGGTTTTTTATTTCCCAATCCCGTGAAGATCCACGTACTATTCGATCGCGTTCCGTTGGGAAACCTTACAAAAAAAAAGGAATACTGTCTGCCATTTACCTGCGGCACGTGTTGGAAGGGCTGAAAGGAAGACGAAACGGGCTAAACAACCCCAAAAAAAAACGAAAGGATAACGCGTGTCAGTCAATTGAAGAGTTCTTTTCTTGCGGTAAGCACTGTTTCTCGCCCGAGCTTCGGCTGGGATGCATTCCGCTTCCAAATGTTTCCATTACCGCGGCGAAGGGTTCGGCTCGCGCGCAACAAAGAGTAACTGTTCCATTTCCGGGACGCAGGAGTTCAAGCAGCAGCAGTAACCACACGGATTCCTTCGCGGCACCGCGGGGCGCGCTTTTCTTCCACATTCTTCCATTTCTTCCACATGCACCGTAACCGTAATCCTTCGCCCAGGTGATGCGAGGTGGTTTTCCGTTAGGCGCATAGCGGACCCCTACCGTTAAATGCGCAGGGCTTCATACGTGCGGGTTCCTTAGCCCTTTCGGCGTCTCGCGTTTCCTTCTCGCGTTGCGCGACCCGAGCCAGCGGGACTTCGGGACGAGGAGGAAGATTCCCCGCCGGTTTTATTGGTTTTCGTAAGAGCATTTCACTTTTGGAGCGTGTGCGGTGATGGTGAAACAGTTCAGTTTAGGAACATATGTTTTTTATTTCATTTTATTGGGCCATTTTGGGTTGAAAGTAAGCGGTTTGGGGAGTAGGTTTTTAGTTTGTTTGACGTGTGAATTGATTTATCACATATTTAATGCAGTAGAGAGTGCAACAAGAAGCAATTATTATTGTTTTGTTTTGGATTTTTATTAGTTTCTGAACTTACCTTCTTTCTTAATTAATATCACAATGTGCCTATATTTTTTTCTTCATACTGAAAAACATCCAACATTGTTTCATCCAAAACTAACTTTTCTGAGTTCTACACCAAAGAAAATCCAGCAACACAAAAATGGAAAAAATGTATCAACCATCAAAAAGAAAGCACATTCAAGGATTGTTTTCTCATATTCTTCATCCCGGGCCCAAGTACCATCATCGAGAGCACAACACAAAGCGAAAGTACGTACCACCAGCTCAATTGAAAACGATGAATGCTCCCTCGAACAACCACCACCAGCAGCCGGTCTGGCCACCATTCAAATCATCACGCGTAAGCCTCTCCAGCACAACATCAAACAACGCGCGAAAGGAACTGACCGGTCCTGTCGGTTGTTCACTTCATTAATTGAACGAAACCACCACCACCACCACCACCCCTACCGTCACTTCCACCGCGACCAGCATCATCTGGAGCGTCGTAGAGACGAGCGAAAGTAAGAACCGCTTCCTCCCGTCCCGGTTTTGCAGCCGCGAAATATGATGTTTCGTGATGAAGTGCTCGCACTTGAATACTTATCGCAAGTGAATACGGGGGCCGTGTGGAAAACCGCGGGGCGATCGTGATCAAAAACCGTTACATCAAGGACTCACCCACTTTTGAGCGGATTATGCTCGACGGTGGGTATGTGTGATGGCGTTTCTTTTTTTTTATTCATAGTTCCTGCCGTCCTCCATTTGGACGGCTCCATGGCGGTTAATTTTATTGGCCACTAAACGAGCGGTGAACGAGCAGTTTCCATAAGGCGGAAGGAGACAAAGAAAAACAAAATACCACCTTTACCGGGCCGCGCCGTGAGCCGCTTTCGTCGGAGCTACTAATTTGTTCTCATTTTAATGCCCGGTGGCAAGGAACGCCACCACATAAAAGCAACCCAGTGTGCCCAAAGCAACTCTATCAAATCACCGTGAAAAACGGAACGTCTCGCGACCGGTTCGGGGATGTTTTTTCTTCTTTTTTTCTTGTTGTTTCGCTTTCAAACACTCCACCCCCACCCATCGGGTTCGCCTTTTTATGCGGCTCCATTCACGAACAATTAATGCTTATCTTTTGATTCGTGTTTTCCGTTTCGCGTCCCGTAAGATCATTTTCTCCATGATTTTTATGGTTTCAAGTGAGAGAGGAGTGAGGGGGAGGATGTAGTAGAATGAGGAGGGTGTTTTGTTGTTACTGGTTCTGGTTCTTTTTTCCTCGGTTCAAGCAACGGGTGTGTGTGGTGATGAACCTTTTATTCCCAAACCGTGGCGCAGCGGGTGTGGAACCGATCTTCAAACGAAGCTCGGCCAAACCCGGCCAGGGAAATGGAAATTAAAAATTAAATCATAATACCCTGGGTGCTTGGGCGCTGCGCTGCTGGCTGGCGTTATCGGGCAGTGGAAAATTCGATATTGTCATTGTTCGCCCAGCAGACAATGCTGGGTTGAAGTTGGAAGAGTCCATTTCGTCCTTTTTTATGAAATAAAATTCCAGGAAACGCTTCCAGTGAAGCTTTTGGCGCTAGAAACTATTCCATTGCCGTGTCGGTGATGCGGTTCCTTAATCTTAATAAATCATCTGAAATAGTTTGCCACCGTCGTAGAGCTAATTATTTCCATCTCAGCTGGAATATTAGGACGTTCCACATGCCTGGTTACACCGTCAAACGTTACACAAATATGTTGGATAAATGCTTAAACATACAATCATTTTCAAGAAGCTTTGGGCTTAAAAAAATTAAAATTAAATTTTATTTCAGAAAAACTGAACGAATAAATTCAGTAACGAAAATTTCATTTTGGAACCCTTTTTAAACCTAAATTTTTACTCCAAACAATACAGGAAATTCTCACCACATTTTGTCGGGCAAATAACTAATCACTCATGCCACTAGATCGCTTATCTGTCATTCGATCATGCCGTTCCAAATTGTGGCCACCATCACGAACCACACAATCCGTCTAATTTGCCATCAAATACTTCCGGATTTCAACGTGCAAACATGAGGGCACCGAACGGGCAAGTAACCCGACCGGTGTTCTTCACATCCAAGCACCACTCCAACCAAATTCGATCACAATCACGAACGAAAATCCCAGCCCAAGCCACCCGCATGCTTCACTAAAAGGGGTTCCTTTTTCTCCAAAAACAAAACCCTCTACCTGCAACCTGTCCACGAACGCTAACGGGGACGAGAAGAGCGGGGAAAAAGGATTTAAAAACAACCTGCCCGCAAGGGAAATAGATCGATCATGACGGTCCTCAGGCGTTTCGGTGTGCTGGAAAGGCTTTGCTGGAAAAATCAATTAATGCTAATCGCGTTTAACAGAGGATCGTGTGTTGCAAAAAACAAAACCCTTTCAGAGGTCCATTAGCTCGAAACGAGCACCCGGGTCGGTTTCGCAGGTAGTTCGGTTGATCCTTTCCCATCACACAGGCCAATCCTTTCCGTCCGCGCACTTGTTTCGCCGTCGTTGAATCCTTCCCGGGTGTGGAAGAAGATCGAGCGAAGAGAAAAAAAAACAAAAAATAAACAAGCAAAAGGGATCCCTTCGAACCCCTTTTCCGTGTGCTGCCAGGGGATGGAAAGGGTTTAACGAGACCCGGAACCCCTAACGAAATCAATCAAAACAATCAGTTGATCGATATCCCGAGCGGGCAGAGCAAAGCGAAGGCAGACCGCATTCAAACCATTAATAAAACCGTCAAAAATTAATAAAGGACGGCGGCAAAGTGCGAGAAGAAAGGGGTTTGGAAAAAGGGTAAAAAGGGGCCAGGTAAATAAGTCTTTTCTCCCTATGTCGCTGTTTCGTATCGTGTGACAAGTGTGCGAGAGAGTTTGCAAAAAAAATATACATAGCAACCCCTTTCAGTGAAAGAGGAAAATGGAACCCTTTTGTTTGCTCGCACGTAGTAGAGAGAGGGAGCGAGAGAGCATGCTACTGGGAGCCATAAAAACGTGCGCGGTATAGCCTGCGGTAGGTTCTCTTCTTCCTCCTCCCGAGTGCTGTTTATATGTGTTTATGCCTTTATATACGCACATTATCATCATCATCGTTGGAAATGAAAGGGGTTAAACACACACACACACACACTTCGGTCCGACTGAGAGCGATGGATGGTACCCTTAAATTGCACCATCCGTGTGTGTGTGTGTGTTTTTCCTTCGCGGGAGGCGCGCTAAAGGGGTGCGACATAAAACCCTTTCCCTAGTGCGTACGCTTGCGCACTGGAGTGCTCGAAATAACGTTGTTTTATCCCTCGTTGGGTGCTATTTATGGGCACCGCTGTTTGAAAAGGGTTAAATGGTTTTTTGTTCACGCATTACGCGGCATGGTGAGGAAAATGGCGCTCTGGGGATGGCTTAATTGCGTGTGTATCGTGCGACACCATCGAAGCTGTCAGGAAGCCATGTTTTATTGGCGGCATAATTTATTGCGACAGGCAGAAAGACACTTTAATTGGCCAATTGGAAAGGTTTGTGAAAGGGTTACTTAAATTGGATTTTGATATATATTTGATTAATACATTATTTTTTATATCTTATTTCGAATGTACTTTGTTGAATTGTATACTTATTTAATTATTAGTTTAATTTTTTGTTTATGTAATAATTAAAAAAAGAACAAAAACATTGAAAGCTCGTCGAAGGTTATAGAATTGATGCTCTGCTCTCAAAATGTATCAATCCTACCGTGGTTATCTAATTGAAAAATTCCTTAATCTGCTTTACGATCTTTCAAATTCCAAATTTAAATTACGTATTCAGTGTAGATTAACCTTTTTATGTTACAATTTTTGATGCTATAAAATACAATAGAATGAAAACTAAGAAAAATTCTTTTCCAGAAAAGTTAACGATTATAAGCAAAATGTTGGCAAATTGTGAAAAACTAGCAAACCTACAACCCTAACGCAAGCATAATCCCTTCCGCATGAATCGGGCTCGTTTGTCGCGCCTCAATGAAACCATTCGACATTTCGATATTCCACCATCAAATGTAGAAATAAAGCACCACAAAATTGCGCACCACGCTCGGAGAAAATCACCCGAGAGCGAAACTGGCGCTGGGAAACGGTGTGACCAGAAAACCCCTAGGCCCACCCCTCACGGCGTAAATCACCGACCCGGACGCGCACCCGATACGGACGCGAACCGTCCCCAAGCAGAAAAAGGGCCATGGGATCGTATTTTTTCGCATATGTGCAATAAAAACCGTAACGACTTAAATTTCTGCCATTTCGGCCATTTCGAGTTTGTAGCCACTCGTTACGTGGGATGTGTTTTTTTTTCTTCTTCTTCGTTTTGTTGTGCAGCGTTGCCCTCTTCCTGTAGCTCTCCCTTTCTCCCTCTCTTTAACGGCAGCAGAAGGAGGAAAATCGAACCCAACGAACCCCTTTGCGCGTAACCCCTTTTTGCGAAATCCCTAAAACCGGGTGGGTGGTTGGGTGCTGCTGTGTGCCATTCGGCCGTGTGGACCCTCCTGGAGGGGTTGGAATGTAAGCCACGCACACAGAGACGCACGAACGCACCCTAAACCGGAAAAAAGAGGAAACCCGTCCCGAGACTGGAAATAAAAACCGGGAAAAAGGGGTTTTCCTTCCTACGGGAAGGATGGTAGTGGTGTTATACACACACACACACACTAGGGCACACACCCACCCACGCACGTGTGCGTGCGGTGTGTCCTTTTGCCTCGTTAGCGCGCGTAAAAAAAGCGAACGGACCAAATAAAGCAAAGGGATTGTGATTCACGCACCATTTTCATCCACGGAGGAAAACTCGTGCTTTATTTGCCTCCTTTCGCTCCCAGTTCGCTTCGTTTGTGTGAGTGCTCCTGAGGGAAGGGTGGGTTGAAGAAGAACACCCTCACCTAAACACACACACACACACCCGCACAGCCCAGGCAGGAGGTATTGGGGGGTTTTGTCTTTAGAGCCCATAAATTTTTGATAGAACGGATTTGACCGCATTCGACCGATCCATCCTTATCCCTTTCTTGTCGCATTGTGTGTTTGAGTGGGTGGGTGGGTGGGTGGGTGAGGGGGTCGTGTGCCCCGCCATTCATCCTCCTCAGTGCGGTTGTTTTTCTTTTCTCCCCTTTCTCAACCTCCCGAGCAAATAAAAACACGCTGAAGGAAGGATTTTTCAGGAAAACTTTTTCTTTTCCATTCTCACCCGCTTTCCCAACTCGTAAGGGGTTACGGTTCGTTCGGACCTTCGTCAAACGGGCTGAGGGAGTTTTCCTTTCAATTTCGCTTTCAGATGCGATTCCACTACACTCATCTTACTCGTCTTTTGTTGGGCGAGAAGTTTGATTCCTCTCCCGCGTCTCCGTTCTTGCTTTCGCTTGCACGCAGTTTTTGCTTATCGTGTTTCAAACGAAGTGCGGCAAAGATGTCCGAAAAATAGTCCCGACCGGTCCGACTCTCCAGTGGGAATAAAGTGGAGGAGGAGGAAAAAACTTCCCTCACAAAACTCACTCGCTTGAGCGAATCACCGGGTTGAGTTTTGGTCAACGGAAGTCTTTACAGTTGATAACACAGCAGGGAAAAGTCAGCAACAACAACGGCCAGCCCCCGAAAGTAAAGCCGCTTTGCAATCCGCCAGTTCGAATCTCGATTCTTGACGTTCCAACGGGCCCGAAAGATGACGGAAATCCGCCCAGGAGGAGGAAATGCGCGGTGAAAGCATAAATTTATCATCTGAAATAACTCGTTTGCCTTGCCTTTGACGGCGGGCTCTGTTTGCTTTGCCACTGGTGGGCTTTTGGGGTGATTGTGTGTGTTGCAGAAAAACGGGAAGGAAGTGGTGAGATAAACAGCAACTACTGCGAGCACTACTGCCGAAGCAATCCCCCTGGGGAAAACTATGTCAAATGTGGTATTAAAATTGGTATTACTTTTAAAAAGTTAATACATAACTTTTGGTGCGAAACTACTCAAATCTAAATTCCTATTACACACCGAACTTTAATATAAATTACACAACGCACTTTGATTAAATACAAAGAATAATATGTAAGATATCTTTCATAGTAATACATTTTATCTAGAATACCTTAAATATTTGTTTAATTTTTATGTTCAAAATATGTAATGCTGGCTGATGAGAAATATTTCATCGCTTTTCCTACCACCACAAACAAGAACAATAAAACTTTCACTTTTTCTCTCCTTTCGCAAAAGGGAATGAAATACGAGAAAATTATAGACGGTAGCTAGGGAAGGCTTCCTCAAACCGCTGCATACTCACCAGCAAGAAAAGGGTGACCCATCAAAGCCAACCCAACGCAACGCGAAACCAAACACCACTACCGTCCCCACCGGAGCCGTTTGTTGCTTCCCTTTTATATTTTGAAGAAAAATGTTTTGTGAACCCTAGTCCCGGGCTGGACAACGCCGGGAAACATAAGAAAAGAACCGATCCCTTCGCCGGGTGCAAAAAGGGAAAGTTTGATAAGGCACACACAAACACGAGCGCACTGGGTGAACAGGAGCAGGGGGCAGGGGTAGGGAAAGATGAAAGCAAAACTTATCAAACCCCCCAGAAAACCTGGAGGAAATGGTAAAAAGGGAAACAGAGAGAACGCCATGCTGGATTGTGTTTCACTTTCACTTTCTCCCACCACACACGACGATGGAAAGGACGAAAGCAAAAACCCTTGCCCTTGCCCTTTTACGATGCCTTACGAGGAAGGGATGAAAGTATATAAAACCCGACCCGATGGTTTTTCCAGCGCCCGCCAGGGGGAGGAGGATGGGATCGAATCGAAAACCAGCCAACCGATTGCCGGGCGGCCAAAGATGACATAACGAGCGTGAATAAAAAGGGGACTCGTGGATTCGGGAGCGAACACCCGGATCAAAGTTTGCTCACCACCCTCTCCACGCGCTGCGACAGATGATGGAAGTTCGAACCGTAATAAGGGTTAAATACGAGGAATCATATATATGCCGGCTTTATGTGTTGCTTTTGTTGCAGTTTTGACAGCGAGGAGGGGAGTGAGGGAGGAAACATTCGTAGTTTGCTTTACTTGTGTGAGTGTGAGTGCGGTTCCGGGAAGCATCAGGAAAATGGTCGCCCATTGAAAACTCGTTTTGCCGGCGCTCAACAACGGCGAGCAACAGCGAGAATCATGCAGTCAGTTCCATTTTCCATGCTTTCCACATTGGCTGCGGGAAGGCACGAAGATTTACGAGATCAGTTCAGTTGCAGCAGCACCAGCAACACTTTGCCGTTGAGAAAAATTTTATTGCCACCCCTTTTGGTTTGCAGAAAGTTTTCGCCGATTACGGTCGCCTGTTTTGGCGGCTTGCGAAAAGTGTTATGTGTCACTTTTGCGTGCTTTTGGTGGCGGAATGTGTGGCATACGGAATTAGATTTTGATGGTCGTTAATCAGAGGCGTTTGGTATTATTTTCGATTGGTTTTCTTAATTTATTTTATTAGTTTTTTTTTTCCAAGGGCAGAGGAGTTTAATGTTAAATCGGAATATTTCGTTTGCTTTATGAAGTGTTTTATGTTTGAAAATAATATTACGCAAAAAAAAACAATATTTTAATTAATTTAATTGTCAAATTTAACAAGGTTTCTCAAATTTTGATTGAAAATGATGTTTCAAATTAACAAGAAGTTTGTGAGTTTTCAACTATGAATCCTGTAATAATAAATCCTTATTTTTTAGGATGGTAATAGCTTTCCAAAACATGCGCTTGTATTTTTAGTCCACCGATATCTGGAAGCGATATCCATTTATAGTACCCCAGCCCACCCGCTAGCTCCGATAATCAGTTGTTTCAATAAATTTATCCTTAATCAGATTACTTCCGACGGTCCCGACCGCTCCAGAGTGCAACGCGGGCACGAAGCACACCGTCGCACGCTTTAACAGATCGTTAGACGCGCGTGCCAGAAGGCAGAAGGTTAATTTCCCCCTGCTCGAGGAGCGTGTGTTCGATTTCAACATGACTTCGGTTCCGCGACACGGAGCTTCGATTTTGTCAACCCTCGCACGGTTACGCTAATGAAGGCCGCAAGCCTTGAAGGGTCCGGACCTGGGCCTGGGCCGTATCGGAGTCTCACCATCGCATGTAAATTAATACATCCGTCAGAAACCCGGCAGGACACACACACACACACCTAGATCCCCACCAGTTGTTGAACAAGCAGCAAGGAAGCTTCTCATTAAGCAAAACAAGCCCGAGGTGGTTCGAAAATAAAAACCCATCTCCCCGTTTTTTTGTCAGCCGTTTTCCTCCAGACAACTCCCCTTTTGTTTTCGGAACTGAAGCGAACGCAACCTTTCGGAAGCCTCGAGGATATGTAGGGGTTTTTTTTTGCTCCGTTCGTTGTTGCTGTTCTATTTTGTTTAAAGAGGTCGTAAAAATATCATTTACTTTATTACTCACCCTCGGTCACCCACCATCCCCGGAAAGGGCGCAGGAAGCAATCAAACTGTTACAAAATGGCCGCGGTCACGCACGCACGCGGCCGCACGGTTACGGTGAACTCGTTCGTTAAGAGTTAAGCGGCCGATGGGGTCCCTGTGGGACCCTTTACGGCTGCCCGGTTGCCGTACATCATCTGATTGAATATCGCGTGAGCGATACGGTAAGGGTTGCCCGCCATCGCCATCGATGGTGGAAGCTTATGCAACCCTTCTGAAGCTTGAGTTATGTGAGCTTTACATGTTACATGCTCTTCTGAGCGATGTCGCGAGATGTCAACAGCCTTTGCTGCGATAACCCTTGTTTGAGTTTGGAGCATTTTGGACGGGAAAAAGTGAAACATTTGTTTGATGCACTTTTTGCTTTCCCTTTCGGGCACCCACCCGTTTTGGAGGGCCTCCCGTCAGGAGGCCAGAAATAGATCACCCAAGGTGGAAACTCGATACGCTGGAACACTCTCGAATAAAAACACACGAGTCAAAAATACGCTCCCGTGCTTGATGTCTCCAACGAGAGCGCACGGGAGTGTGATGACAAGCATGTGTTGGGTTGGAGAAAAAGTGTCTAATAAAATTATAATTTTTGACATTTTCTAGTCATGGAAAATGGTGCCAGTAAATGACTTACAAAGTCTTGATTTATACCAGTAAACTTTTCCTCCAACCCAATCTTTATTAGGGGCGTAATGCCGATTTTATCCAGCACGGGACCCTTTCAGCTTGATGATAGCAAAATCGAAAAAAACACGTCTTAAAGAAGCGGGATGCGCCACACACACCGTAAATAAGGGAAAAACAACAAACATACATCCTTCACCCGACAGCGAGCTGCGGTCGATTTATCTCCCTCGAGACCGAAGCCCTGGTGCGCTGAAGAGAATGTCTTCGGATGGGCCGCGTTTTCCGAGGGTTCATCTTCACGGCACTGATCATTATGGCCCATCATCAGGAAAGTACGTGTGTGCGAGTGTTAAAAAAGCGCATCTTCAATGAGAAAAAATACACAATCGTACACTGCTCGTATGGGGAAAATGGTCTGGTGACCATGACAACCGGCAGTAGCACGCGACCATGTATTTTACTAGGGAGAGTCTCCCGGTGCGGAGATTAATAGACACCGGGGAGGTGTCGCGTTTTTGGGAGATTTATTTTAAAAACACAACCGAACGCTCGAAGGGCAAGCGCTTATCGCGTTTTTTTTAATCGTTAAAACAAATCGACACATGCGCCGGTGAGTTGAAAGACGGTTGTTTGGCGATGCTTCACTCAAAGGATTCCTCATTCAGAGGGTTTTGCTTTGGTAAATAGTTGTTTACAATCCTTTTTCCGTGCTTTCTTATCATCCGGTAAATAAGCTGGTCATAAAAGTAATCTTGTATTCTTGGGTGTTTGGTGAGATTGTGTGGTGTGAATTACTCGACAAAAATTCTCACGTTTTGTGGGTTTTTCTGCTACAAAGCAGAATAATAAATCGAACGAAAAACGCTCAAAGCGGGTTGAAAACAGTTTGTATGAAAACGTTTGTCAAATTGTGCTCGAAAGTTGCCTTCAAATATTGTCCCCGACAGAACAATGTCCTTCCTGCCCGACATTTATTGACATTCACAACAGTACAATGATTTTATTCACAAGCCACATACACTCAAGGTGGTCTCGATTTTGTCCCCGTCTCGCCGTGATTGGACCACGTCCGGCCCCGTCGGGGGAATTGCATTTTTGGCAATTGAATAACGATGAAATGCAAAACGTCAAAAAACCCACAACCCTCGCCGGGCCGGGCCGGGTGTGTTTTAGCCGACACTTTTCTCGACGTGTCATGCGGTGAACAATGCTGCTCGGTTGCCTTTTCACACCGCCAGAAAGCCCCGCATGGTGTTGAAAATCAAAATATGTTAATCATCGTGTCGATGGACGTCGCACAAGCTCCAAGGACCACACCATTGCTGATGAGAGGCGATAGAGAAAAAAAATAAGTCGATGCAATGTCAAGAGTCATTAGAATGTTTTTAATTGCACAAAATTCCTTCCAGAGGAATCTAATTCTTTTTCTCGCTTTCGTCCGCTCCCTTTCGCGCTCTCCTGATGGATGGAACATTTTTCCCAGGTTCCCAAACCCTCAGGTTCGATGAACGACGAGGAAGGCAGCCGCAGCAGCAGCATCATCGTCGCCACTCAGCAAAGCACTCAACACTGTGCCGAAAGATCAAATAACATTTTAATGAAAACATTCGCTCCGACACAAATTGGAAATTCAATCAATGTGTTTTTCGCACGATAGACCGGCTCTGATAATGGTTGATGTACGTGAGCAGCGGTGCGGAGGGGAGCCGGAGCATGGGAGGAGAATATTTGCCCGCTCGGTCAGTGGTAATACGCGATCCTCATTAACATTTCGGCAGCAGCCGGCAGCACATTGCGTGCGGGCTACGGCGTGCAGGCCGTGAAGGCGAATGGACGCACGAAACGATGCCCGGGAAACGAGAACGTTGCATTCGCGTATGGATGGCTTGGGCAGGGGGATCCGCACGTCCGAAAGAACGAACATTTTCTCGCAGAATTGAAGCAAGAACATACAGTGAGGCACTCATGATTAGCAACCTTTTCCATGTAATTGTTTTTGGTACCGAATGTTTCATTAAAAAGGTTAATAAGCCTGTAAAAAAACAATAAAAATGGAATATAAAATGAATCATTTTTGAAACAGGTTAAAAAATTATCATCTTACAAATCTGACCATCACTGTCACCCACCCACCAACCCTCCCACACACTGCTGATCATACCAAAAAGTGCGACAAACCCTGAATCGTTGCTGGTTCTCTTCATCGCCATCATCTTCACCACCATCATCATCATCAACATCACCAGCAGGAGTAGGAAATTCGTCAATTCAACACATCGGTCATACATATTTTAATAGCCTTTATGTTCGTTGCATTATTGAGCAGGGCGAATTTTTAATTCGCACCCACCCCCCACGAAACGTTGCCAACTCCGCTGGGACACTGGTGGGCGTTTAACAGACCGAAACGGTACGCCAGTTTCGTCCACAATTCGTGGAAAACGCTTTCATCTCGGCAGCAATCGATGCGAGATAATTTGAGAACAGTGGCAAAGTAAAAAAAAGAATCTCCTCCTGTGTGAGTGCTCGAAACGGACATTTGCGAAGGAAAAACAACTCGATGTGACAATGTGTTCTGAAGATGGGTAGTTTAGTAAATGTTGAGATGATTGTACGCATTAAAGTGAGGAAAATTTAATCGAAATATCGTAACTCTCTCGGTAGCAAATGAACCGCACATTTGCTCCAAATTTTCCAATTACACTTACCCACTTGAACCCTTCCAAAATGGTATCCTTTTTCGTACGTTTCCATCCAATCAAGAAGGCTCCCTTTTCCTAACCTTTTTTTTGGCTCCTGATAATGGTGACACATTTCACCAAACAAAGCCTCCAAACCGTGGGTCATCTTAAACACACATACACGTTTCGCTCCCTCGGATGAGCCAAAAATCGATATCAAAAATGCTTTATAAACAAAAAACCCAACCCTATCCGGGAAGGGAGTTTGCTCCCGTCCGCGTGTAGGCAGTTCCCTTCTCTGGACCGTAGCTGAAAACTTTATCTACGAGTTTTTCCCCTCTATATACTCTCGAGTTTTGTGTGAAGAAAACCCCGATGCCTTTATGTTCTTCTTCGGACACCCGGGCCAGGAAGAAGGCCACCTTGTCTTTCCGGAAATGGAACTGGCTTTTCTTTTGCTACTGCTGTTGCTACTGCTGCCTGGGGGAAAAGACGCTGACCAGGAGCAGGCGAAAAAAAGGGCTGAAATAATAAATCTTACCCTTTTTGTGTGTTATATTGCTCCCGCGTGTTTCTCGACCGAATGCCGGGACCTTATGTGAGTGTGCTGGTGCGTATGGGGCTCGTTTGATAACATAAAGCGGAGGCCAAACGATGTGCTCCGTGAACACACGAACCAGAGACAGAGATACCAACACACACTCACGCGCCTCAACATCCGAAAACGAAAATCGCATTAATCACATCCTGGAAAATATTATTGATTGCGAAACGAAACGACGACCGTGGCATGGACCAGGGGTTTTACGACGTTTTCTTACGTGTGCTGCTGCGTTGGTGGTGGCTAAAAGGGGGAGAGAGGGGGAGAGGAGCAAGGGTAAAAAGGGGCGAGAAGGTTTCATGATTGACAGGATGCGTGAACCGTGATGCGGGCCGGGGTGAGGAAAGTAAAGGGAGAGACAACACGGGAGAGAAAGAGAGGAGCGATGTGTGGTGTCCATCGGATGGTCGGAAAAATCCTTTCCATTTGCGATCCGTCAAGGGTGGATGGTGATGGTGGCCATTGCAGCATCCCTCAGCATCCGAAACTACGCACCAAAATGTGTGGAAACTATATAAAAACTAGTTTATTTCACACAATTTACCTCTTTTGTATATTAAAACTCTTTAATATCTTCTACTTGTAGTTGTTTTTTTTTTGAGTATCGGATTATAGTTTGTAATTTAAATGGTTTTTGTATTATTTTTGAGTAATTTTGTGAAGTATTTTATTTTATATTCATCACTTTCCCATATTTCTATTTGTCCTTTTTATTTGTGGAAAAATTGTTCAGTAATGTATTCTAGTTTTTATTATTATTAGTTTTTATCATTTTATCATACTATTACATGGATTTCAACGTCCTGTTCTGTCCTGTTTTAGATTTTTTTGCTCTTATAGCTTCTTCCCTATCGTCATTTCCCGTTTCATACGCAAACGCGGCATTTTCTCTAGCGAATTCGAACCAAAATTTAATAGAAACAAACAACTTTACCCACGCACTTTGCGACCGAATCCATCCCTAAATGGAACACGCTGAGCGTGGCAAAAGAAAAACCCCAACCCCATCCTGATCCTGAACCAAACCGTCCTGACCGCTGCTGACACAAACGCCCAGCTGAATTGGAGCACCCCTTCCACAACATCCCTCTCTCTCTCTCCCTCTCTCTCTGCTCCATCCCACGCGGGAAGCAAATAAAGAAACGGACCATCAAAAACGAAAGGATAAGACGGAAGAGCGAAATTCGCAACTCATTCATCACGTACGTAACCCCTTTTGTGTCCATGTGTTGGTGGACGTGTGTCCGGTTATGTGATGCGGTGTCTTCCTTCCTTCCTTCGTGTGCCTCTATCTCCCGCCTCTCCCCTCTTTACTATTCAACTTTTTTACGACTTTTCTTCCACCCCCGGGGCGTCGTGTTATGTGAGCTGATCGGTAACGTAACGTGCCCGACTGCCAGGGAAGGAAACCCATCACAGCAACCCTTAGAATCTCGCACATTATGTACACGTTATCCTTTATCCTTGCCATCTCCGCTCACCCCCATCGGAGGAAGGGGCGAAAGTGAACGTGAACGAAAAGTGAAAGTCGATAAAAACCACACACGCACACATACATGCCCAGCAGAAGGGTGGCCAGGACGTGGAATGTCTTCCGCATGTGAATCGTAGCAGGCGCTGAACCCTTTTTATGGCTGGCTTCGTTCGCCAACGAGTGCAGTGTTCGTCATGCCACGCAGTAATTAAAATAAATTTTAAAAAATTGCTGGAAAATGGGGTTTTAAATCATAATTAATTTTTTTTATTTATCTTTACTTCAACTATAAGTCACAAGTTTTGAACTGTTTTATGTTTTAATAAAACATTAGAACGTCATGTCTTGTACGTTTTCAAATATAAATGACTTTTAAATCTTGATAATATTTCTATTTTTTCTCCCTCCGTATATTGTTTTAATTGCTCGCACGTTGTCGAACACTGACCTGCAAGAAAGGGTAGTATCTTCTTCGAAGAGCTCCTTGGCGAACGGAAACCGGCCAAGCAGTCGGGCATGGTGAAAAGTGAAAGCGAAATCCTTCCTTCCGTTCGGTTCCATTGTCAGTGTCACCATCATTCATTCGAATGGGCACCGTTACGAACGTGCGTCTGTGTGTGCCAATGTGACATGGGGAGCAGGGTACGCTAGGCGAAACGTGAGGAAGATAAACGAACCTGTCGTGCTCGAGCAAAACCGAGGATGCCGTGTGGGAGGGAGCGGTTCGCTCCACTGCGCGAGATTTCCACCAACCTGAGCGGGTTGGTGGACGTAAAATGTAATAAAAATAAACACACCCTCGCACACACATCGCAGGGCTTCGAGAAGATGCTGTACACGCATGTGTGTGGAACCAAAGTGAAGAAGGCGAACGAAAGCGAGTGAGCGTCTGCTCTCCCGTCACCACAAACGCAAGGAGAATGAGCCGGAATGGGACGGCAATAGAAGACACCCTTTTAAAGCCGTAGTGTAACCCCTTTTTTAACAAACATATACACACACACACATAAGAACCGCTACCTCCATTACGCAAAAGCAAACGGTAGAGCAAAGTTTAAAAGGGGTTTCACTTTTCGATGCTCTCTTTCACGCCCGGTTAGGTTTATTTAAACAACGATGTTTGTTTTTGTTATGTTGTACACTTTTTTCCTCTCAAATTTAAAACGAACCAGCGTGCCGTCGAACGGTGCCGCGATATTCAAATGCGGCGCGCGCGTGTTTGTGTGGCAAACAAAGCATAAAAAAGCGAACAAGGGGTTAATGGAAAATGGGGCGGAGTTGGTTGCGTTTAGAGGGGAGACTTTAAAGCTGCTGCTGTTGGAATGGCTGCTAAGGAAGATACGAAAGATACGATTGATGGAGTTGTTTGCCGACGCCGTGATTTTGAAAGGGTTTGTTTGCGCCATTGAATGTGAGACGGCCGTCTGTTTGTGTGAGTGTGCGTGCGCGTTTTTCGGTAAAAGGGGTTGCGAGCGCCGGATGCATCCAATTGGAAGGGTGAGTTTGATTGGCGGGAGCGTGCGCTCGCGTGCGTGGATAGGGTTACTGAATTTCGGTGGATAAAATGGCTGCACGTTCGGAAGGAAGGGGTGATTCGAACCAATGGAAGGGTTGAAACTGTGACTCTACGAACTCGTGTTAATTGTGGAATAATCTTTAAAAAAATTCAACATTCAATCAAGAAGATTGTTGAAGAACCCATTTCACTAGATAAAAAATTATAAAACATCATCAACATACCCTTCGCATCTGTTCACACACTTAAGCTAGTGTGTTTTGTTTGATTCTTGACCTACCGCGTTATTGGCGCTTTTTAATATAATTAACTTACATGTAACAGCCTCACATTACGATCGCCCTCATGACTTTGAGCATGCAACCGTGAGCATGTCCCATAAATTAGAATACAATCAACGGTCAACCCGAACCAGAATGCCAATATCAGATCTCGACCGGCTGCTTGTTGAACAATAATGCTCATGTTTAGCTAAAATTGCTTGTTGGATCGACTCGTTGGATTGCAAACAATGCGCCCTCCAACACCCTCTCTCAAACGGACCGGGATGCTGGTGCGTTCGCTAACAAACCACAACGAATCAAACCGGACCACAATATTCCACCGGAAATGGAACAGGAACTGGCTGCTGCCGCTGCTGCTCCTAGCTGCTGGCTAGCTGATTAACGTCACGTTTGTTCCGGTGAATTATTTCGAGTGGTCGACCTATGATGATCCATCGTCTGATCGCCCGCTGGTGCAGTGCGAGATGAATAAGTGGTGTTCGTACAAATTAAAACCCAACACCCCCGGGTCGCGGGCTCACTCCCCCAGCTTTCGGCCAGCGTTATTAATATCATAAAGCAAGCACGACACCAGTGGGTCGACGGGTGGACAGGCGCATACATTCCAGCATTCGATCGACGAGAGGAAATATGGGAACATTATCAAATTAAGCGACGGGCGCGGTGTCGTAAATAATGATCTCGTTTGTTTTTCGCTACCCAATGCTGCGGGTTAGAAAGCATTTGAATTTCTGGTCTCGTGAAGGAATCGAATTAAACGCACAAGCACAAGGCGTGCGCCCAATGCTTTATGTTCGAACACACACGTGCGTCCCGTACCTGACAGCTGACCAAGATTTCTTTATGATGGAAGAACGGTGTTCCTCTCCACCGGGCAGGAAAACGTAATCCGGGCACCGATTGCAACGGCACGTTGGACGCCAAAACCTACTTTTTTTCCCCCAGACCCAAAAGCTTCTCTGGCCCGGCCCGACACCGATCCGATTACCGAGCGCGTCCGTGTGACCGAACTATTTTTGCGCCTCGGTGGCACTAAAAATAGCGCACGTGCTTCCATTCGGAAGGTGTTTTACATCATAATTAGCGCGGCGAAGATTTCCTTTCGCCCAGGCGCAGGAAACACACCTTTGTTCGGCGAAAACCGAGCCTATAGAAACCGGTGTCCATTTATCATCGGATTATGCAAGTGGGACAGCGGTTGGTTGGTGGAGGTCGTTGCAGAATTGCGGGGAACGAGGGAAGAAAATTGCACCACCAGGATCATATCAACGTGATGATGATGTTGTTCGGTAGAGGCTTTTGCGTGGCTGGGCATACAGTTTTCCTATTAAAATGTGCCCAGAAATGGAAAAGGGGTTTGGGATCTTCGATTGTCGAGTGGAAAGACTGGTGTTGAAATGATCATAAAAGGTGTAAGCGATAGGGATAAAGCTGTTTTAGGAACAAAACAAGCTGGTGCCTTAAATCTGATGTGATGTGATCGTTTCTTTTTTTTCTTTATTTATCCTTCAGATTTTTGGGAAGATTTGGGAGAAGTTTTACCATGCTTGCCATGGATTTTTTACCATGGATTATTTAGACTCTATTAAAAAACATCTGGACAACTACTGGACATTCCTTCTTAAATCTTAGCGATATTTTTCACCCAAAAGTGGGCCTGTTTTGTATCAAAATCAAACAATTTCTTGTGTTTTCTTAACGTTACCCTACCGTTTTCGGCATCTCAAAGCCCGTGGAGCGTCGCATTCCCACCTCTCCATAAATAACATCCCTTTCACACCCCATTTGAGTGTGGCTATGCGAAGGCAACAGGCACAGCGTGGCGTTAAAATTCCATCACCACTAACAGCCAAGCCGGGCTGCCAAAGGCTGGGGGAGGCGGTATCGGGAGTCAATAAAAATGATTTAACAGGTGCCGACGATCGGAAAGGTGACTAAAAGGGCGGCGCGTTCCGATTTCGATTTACGCCCGCCAAAGTAGTTTGCAATCGAAGCGAATGCGCCACAGGTCGATTTCTATTGATCGAACGTCCCTCGCAACTGAAGGAACGATCCGACGATAAATCGGCGAAACAGGTAGATGAAGCCAAGAATCCTTTTCTTTGGGTGTTCGATACAAAAAAAAATAACCTCCGGATTTCGGAGGTGGGATTTAGAATCATTTATTTTGTTGCCACGCACACAATGCCACGGCAATCAATAAAAGATGATCCAAACCGGTCGGAACGGAAAGTACACAAAGTGTCGCCTCGTGAGGGAAACCCAAAATTGCGTGTTAGGACCCCTTTCACTGCAAAAATGACTACAAAAAAATGAGCCAACACGCAATGGCTCGTGAGAATGACTCGTTTTCCGACGAAAATACACACACACACACACAAACAAACACAAAGGAAAGGGATAATAATCCTTTCCTGTGGACGGATAAAGCACCTTGCCCAAAAACGCATCATCGACCCATAATCGACCGCTTTGACTCGCTTCGCTCCGGAGCAAGGGGAAATCGCTGGAAAATGGCAACTTGATTTACGTTTTTTCACACGCATATACCTGTCCTGGTGGTATGAATCGTGGCCTAAAGTTACCCTTTTTTTTTGTTGACTGGTGAGACTGGTGTGGCAACCTTTTTATTGTTCGCCAGATTCATCCCTTCTTTTCGCCGGACACAATGCAGGCGAAATTCCTGTGGGCTCGAACGCTTGCACCGGGATGGGTTAAGGTGACTGCCTTTTTCTTCAGCAAGGGTCCTTTTTTAGGGCGAGCAATTTATCTTCCCCGTGAAGAAGCCCCGGTAGTATGCCTTTTGGTTTGATCTTTCTTTTCACGAAACACGATCGTAAACACGGTTGTCGAGCTATTCCGCAAGCGTTCCGGGCCATGGCAGGTTACGACGTACCGGAGGTGTTTCACATTCACACGCATTGCACACAATTAGTGTGTCGTGTGAAATGAACCGCTGCAGTATCGAAACCTTTCGCAGAAGGTGCAATTGATCCGTTGGTAAAGGATACGCGTGATGGGAAATCGACGATGAACGATGACGGATATGGATGCGATCGTTCGCTTTATGCGCACGGTTTGGGTAGGTGTTGGAAAGTGAGGTGTCATCGGGACAATCGGCAAGGCAAACGCGCGCGGAGGCACTCGTTTAGCGAAATGTCACAACAAATACCGAACAAATGCCGATTGGAAGGATGTTTTTGGGATTTGAATGGAAAGGTGAGGGGTATTGGTGACAGTTAGAGTTTGATTTTTATGATTGTGTAACGTAGAAGAATCCTGAAATTAAGTTAAAAAGAATTTAAAATGATTTTAACATTTTTATAGAGTTTGAATCCTCCAGCGGAGCTTCATTCCGGAGAAAATTTGAAAATGAAAAATGATTCAAGAGTCTTTATATTTGATAAAAAGTTTTACGAAACATTTTTTATTTGTCGAGGAAGGATTTTATTTAATTTCATTTGAATTTAAGTAAGCAAAAAATAAAACATATTCTCCCGGCACATTCCACATTCATTGCCGTTCGACTTCCGCGGTCGCATCTTTCGATGCACTCGGGAAAAAAAATGTGAATTTGATCTTGTTTCCCTCGACCGTAGCCCATAAACCACAACGCACAGAACAACATTCTACA
The DNA here is from genome assembly GCA_000473445.2 of Anopheles farauti. Taxonomy (NCBI): domain Eukaryota; kingdom Metazoa; phylum Arthropoda; class Insecta; order Diptera; family Culicidae; genus Anopheles; species Anopheles farauti. The sequence goes on from KI915045.1 coordinate 4,401,076, forward strand.
ATTTCAAACCATTTTCCATTTCTGGTGACCTTCTCCTCCTCTTTTCTCTCGCCGGGTTCACTTTCGCGTTCGTCGCAACCACAAACAACCAGCGAACGGACGGACGGACGTGGACATGGCGAAGGAAATGCTACCGATTTCCGGTCGATATATTCCGGCATTTCCTGCTCGGCCCTCTTCGTTTCCGCATGCAGGCAGCATGATGCAAACGCGGATGCAAAAAAGGGAACCACAGCATATACGCATCAAACGAAAACCAACAAAAAAAACGCCACTCAAACGCACGCAGTTTTGTTGTTCGTCCGCATTCTAAAGTGCATTGCGCAGCACGATACGCGTCCGGCTGTGGCTGTACATGCGGAAGGAATGCATTGTTCGGGTGCTGCTGCCGCATTCCACTCTCCTATCCGGTGGAGTGCATTATGGAGTTTCCCTTTCAATGCCCTCGATACCCGGCCACGATCGGAATGGTTGGGGGGAGGGTTTTCTGTGAGCTATTTCACCCCGCGATAACGTTACGTTTGTTACCATTTTAGAGGGGTTTTCTGATTTTAGTTTTGTCTCGGCTGGTTGTTACCTTTTATCGCCACTTTGTGCTTCTCTTGGTGGTTTTTTTACTTTCGTACGTAGGTTTTTTTTATCACAAGTACCAATGGGACTAAACGCGATATGGATGCGAGGACCGATGGCATGCTGTGCGTCACCTTTCAAGAGTGATCGTAACCGTTTTGATTAAAACATAATGCAGTAAAAGCAGGGAAAAAATCGTGAAAATATTCTGTGTGATCGTAACATTTCATTCGTACTGCCGCTTCATTTTTTTACAACATTTTAAAATATATTAGCACAAAAACAAACGTGAGAGCTCCCCAAATTAATAACCAATCGGCAATCCCTATGAGAGTTAATAGATTTCAACGAAACCTATCGCTATGGTTTAAGATAAAAATCTATCAAATTTTCTCAAAATTCTGCATGATACTTCAACCAAACCGGCCGTGAGAATCGGTCCGCTCTGCGTGACCAAACAGGAGTTTAAACATGAGACGTTTTCAACTCTTCCCAACAACATCACCAGAAGCATCAAGTGATCGCTGTGCAGCGAAATTAAATCCCATTTCATTTATCGGATCATTTCGGGCATAATTATCGTTCGCATTGCATCGCCCACGGCTTTGTCCACCGGCGTTCCTGGAAGCCGGGGCCATGTTTCATTGATGGAAAAAAGCCTTCCACTTTCGCCGAGATTTCATTCACAAACCATATCCCAAGCGTTCGATTGTAATCGAATACGCGGTGAATAAAACCACACGTAACACGACCCGTCCGGCCAGTCCGGTTTTTGCGGTGTTTTTTTTTTTCCGCCTTTACTCTCCCCCGGGTGCGTTTCACCGGTAAAAGGACACCCGGTCCTGTGTCCTGTGAACATCCAGGACGAGATGGTTGGTGCATCCGCTCCAGCGTGTGGGCTTTCCTTTCCTCGCCAATGTGTGGTTTTCACTTGTGGACGATTGAAACCAACACTGCCCTTGTGACGCTTTGTCCATCGGAGGTTTTTATTTTTTATTTTTTTGCTTTCCTAATATTTGTCCACAAAAGAAGGAAAGTTCAAATATCCTTCCTCGATCTCGATCGATCACAAAAACCCACCCTGGCGGAAAGGACCCGCAACAAACGAACGAAAGTAAAAAAATATCGCGCACCCGGGACGACAATATTTGATTCCATTTAAATAGAAACGGTGAGCTGAGCTGAAAACCGAGCGCCAGCTTCCTTCTTCGTGCTCGTTCAGTTTCACTTTTGTTCGGTTTTGTACCCTCTGGGGAGGAGGAGGAGGCACCAGGTGAGGGGATGGAATGGTTTTTCGCGTTCGATACACGCCTCTCACAGGAAGCGGACGTGGCGTAGGCATTCAGTTTCACTTTCGACGCGATGCGACGCAAAGTTTTAACTATTCACCCATCCCGGCGTGGGTAAGACGTGACCGTGCCTGTGCCAGTGCGTTTGACGTTTAGGGAAAATTTTCAACGAGAATTTTTTGCTACATTTTCAGAGAAACGAAAGTAAAATGTGGGAATGTTACTTCGGTTCACTTTTTCGGGTAATGCCAACCCAACCGAAATATGCGTCTAAGAATGTCAGTAGTTTTCGAGTGAAAGTGAAGATACCTTTTCCATCGATTCCTCTACATTTTCTGCTTGACTTCCATTTCTTTTTCCATGAAATAAGAATCTTATAACAAATATTTTTATAACAAGAAACCATTTGTTTTATTCTTCTCATGATCTGTTGTAGCACAAGAAACAATTTTCTGAAAGAATTAAATATTGTCATTTATAAAATCCACTTGATTACGTTGAAGCACATTTTAAAAAGTAACAAATCTTATTGTTAAGATTGTATTGAAATGCATTTTTAACATAAGCTGGTAAAAACACTGCTACCATAACACCATTGGGCCTCCCTGGTGAAAGAAAAAAAAACACTCGATTGTGTAAAACATCCCATGGAAAGTCCATGTTGTGACCTTATTTGTCCCAAATGAATCGTCCCAAATCGCACCTTAATTAATCGAACCAGCTCCAACACCGATTGAATCATCCGATAGCAAAAGGTAAACCCGATCATTGAGGACCCATTAACGGTTGACCAATTTGATAAATCATGCTCAACACTTTGAAAGCAACAAACGCCAGCTGTTAAATCGAGAAGCGTGTTCAGGTGTTGCCTTGTAAGTCTTTCGTTTTAACGATATCATTTCTTCCAGTTCTTTCCCCAGACAACCAGCAAACCACATTACGTTTCTTCACCTTCACCTGTAGCCATTTCCTACTCACGGGCGGATTTCGGACTTCTCTGTAGAGAGTAATCAGGACGAACACGGCCACATGTTCCACCGACGCAAGGTGTCGCCGTGGCGGAACGTGGCGCGTCGATCTCGTGGCGGAGATTACAGCCCAGAGCACGGCGTTCTCGTTATCGATGGTGCTTCCCGGCGCAGTTCTCTCGGACCCTTTCCGGGCTCATCGGCGCTCAGCGCCCAGCCAGCAGCGATAAATTAGCTTCGAAGCCTAATTTCGAAGAACCGATCAGAGGAACCGTTTGCCGACGAACCGGCGGTGGTGGTCAGCGCTGTTTGGCGCAGAGTTGCACGAGCAAAAGAGGTCGTAGGTAAACGCGGTGGCCAGTTGGCCAAACGTGGGCATGGCGATCCCTTTTTTCCCTTTTTTTTTGGTTCGTTTTCCCCATTTTTCGTCCGCATCCTTTTGCGCAAAACGAATCCTTCGGCTGACGGCTGCATTTTTTCCCCCGGTGCAGAACTGAAGCACTTTTTTCCCAAATTTTTTTTTAACTCATCAACCCGACTGGACCTCACTAGCTGACCACTTCGTCGCCGACGGATAATTGGGAAAGGGAAGGAGTAGAAAAGGAGGCAAAAAAGCGCGCGCAGAATCGCAGGGTCGCTGCGTGAAACATATGTTTAACAAGGGTCGAAGCGAACCGGCCAGCACGGGATGCGACTGGGAAAAGGGGATGGAATGGGAAAAAGGGGGAACGAGTGTACGGCGCAAAGCGCCAGGCATTTGAAAATGCGCGCACGCACACTTTCTCCCGGCCGACTGGACATTCGGCCATGTTGCGTGTTTGCAGCCCGTCAGTTGCGACCGGGGTGTCCTTTCGAGCAAACCCACTTTTTTTTGTTGCCTGCCCTGGCAACGGGCTGAACCGGACGGCTGATGGTGCAATAATCGTGGAAAGGAGCGACAACATCAGGGCTAGCGTCATACGCACACACACTGGGTTCTGATGGTTAAAAGCATTCGGAAGCCGGTGACGTGAAAGATGGTCAGTGCGAAGCGTACGATTGGTTTGATAGTCGATCGATTGATTTTATATTTTTAGGTGGAAAGAAGCGTAGCGAGTAAATAACTGTTTGAATTACTAGAGAAAACAAGAGAGGTAATTAAAAGATGATTTTAAACAGTGTATAAATCTTGAAATATAATTCTTTCAAAATGTTTGCAAAAATGAATATTGATGAATATTGATACTTTTAAAAGAAAGGCCAAATAAGTGTTTAAAATATTTTGTAATTGAAACATTACAAGCGAGAGTAATAATAAATGTAGAAATAGTAATGGTGATAATTAAAAATGCTCATTTTTTCTGTACCATTCAACATTAAATAAAATGAAATTGAAGTACTAGATAATATTTTTCTGTTATTGTTTGTAATAATTATGTTAGAGAAAAATAGGGTTAAAACATTCAAATTCATGTTTTAGTTTTGGTTGAGTAAGAATTCTTTACTTATTTCTATCATCAACTGTTTGTTGAAAAATTTGTTCCAACACTGTTTGAATACAGTTTTCGTTCTTTCTCAGCCATGGCATGCTAAACGATCGGTATGGCGACGATCGCTGCATGATTAATAACTCTTCTGTCTCGTCTAGAATTCCCATGGCTATCGACAGCGTTCAAACGGGCAACGCTTAAGGCACCATCGCCATCGATTATCCTTTCCTTTATAAGCCACCAATTTCGCTTACGCATCCTGTACACTGGGAAACGCAAACACACGCATCCATCCAGCGAGCCACAAAAGGGTGGATGCGCAATGTGAATAATGCGGATGTGCTCTTTTTTTTTTGCTTCACTGCATACACGGTGAACCCTTCGCTACCTGGACAGCACCGAGAATTGCAACGGAAAACGTTACCGAAAAAGATAATCAACTGGCACTGGCCGAAATATAAATCATTCCGAGGCCCGGGAACCCATGTGGACAAAAGGATCCCGTCGTCTGCCTTTGGATCTGCTTTTGCAAAGAGACCCGATTGCCCCTTGAAGAGGTTTGGAAGCGAAAATGAAAGGGATGAGAACGGAGACAGTCGAGTTTTGCGTTTCTGGCGTTGTTGCGCTCGGAAAATTATAGATTAGAAACGCAACCCGAAACCTGTGGCGAAAGAAGATCGCCCAACTGACCGACGCAACGCAGCTCACCAACACACGCGAACGCTGCTCACAGAAAATGGGAGAAAAGTTGTATACAAACACACGCACACACCCGCTCACGAAGAGAAAGAGGGAAAATGCGAAATGTTGTGAAGAACAAAAACGACACCGAGGCGAGAGACGTTGAAGAACAAAAGGATTTTTCGTACACCTCCTCCAAACAGCAGGAGGAACGGCGTTCAAACAATGGAAAAGAGGTCGAGGCCACTTGTGAGATGCAATTTTGGGACACGAAAATGGACACTACAGTGGGCTTCCTACTGGCTGGGTTGGGTTCGAGTTACAGCCAGCATCCTAGAGGGCTATAGCCTTCCCTGGCTAGAGAGAGAGACAGAACGACAGCACGCAATCGAGATGTTTTGCAACCCGGGTCCATGAGTAGATGATGATTTGATCTTTTCGCTCTTCCGTGGAACTGGAGCGATCCTAGACGAGAAGCCTGTTTTCCTGGAAGATATCCGGATCGGGTCTGGCCGTGGGCATTTGGCAGTCCGCATAAAGACGTAACTTGAAGTGATCAGGTCGCCAGGATGGTGTCTCAAACCCGAACTCGAACGCATCTTTAAACCATCGAGATGAAGATCGAACTGAGCAGTTGAGACTGCGGAGAAGAGTTTAATTGCTCCTCCAAACGCGAAAACGGGTGCCAAGGAGTATTTCCTAGAAACGGTCCACTCCCAGACATTGGAATCGTTCAAGAATGCAATCGTAGTAGGCAGTAGCCGGTGGAAGAAAAAAAAACACAATTTCTTTCGCAAACATGACTCCATAAGCTGCAAGGATCGTGGCTGACCCAAAAGGAATGGAACAAGAAATCCCGATCCTCTGCAGCTTCCTTACCCATTTGCCTAATCCGCTTAAGACAAGCCTTTCAAACGAAACTGTCTCGCAGCCGCCCGCATCTGCAGACAAGCGAAAGCCTAATGAAGACCACCTTCATCGGGTTCCGCACACCCCTGGACGGTATTCAGGCTTGTGCGCACACACACCTAATTTGCGTCGGTTGGTTCCACCGGCCGGGTGCGAACTTAATCGCCTTGCAAAACGGTCCGCCGACGTATTCAAAGCCAAGAGTGCGCTCAAACCGACCCCGGAACCGTCTTCACCGGTACCGGAGCCGCTTTCCGAGCTTTGTCTTTCGGTAGACGAACTCGATCTTTACGGAAAGAGTAATTTCAAACTTTCAATTCCGCATCTCGCAAGACCGGCCCGAAAGGTGAAGCAGGTAACAGGCTGGCCGGAGTGGGTTTACGGGATGTTGATTGCCGTTTTGTGCGAGTGCGAGTGCGTGCTGGTATGTGTCTTTAAGATGCACAAGCAAAGAAAATTGAAACCATTTTCGCTTTTATTTTGCGTTTGCTTTTGCAAAACGCAAACCAAATCGACCGGAGCTGCCAGGCGCAGATGCAAGGACACACCCGGTTGTCATCGGGCGGCTGGAGATCGGATGGTGCACACGTGCATAACCTTACCGAATTTCTTGCAAGATAAAAGTGTACGCCAGGTATTCGCCGCTTCGAAAATGAAGGGAAAGGTGTACGATGGCGTGCTGTGCTAACTGGAACACACTACTGCAAGGAGTAGCAGTTTCTCGTGCGATTTTGGATAGGAGATTAGGAGAAGATTTATTTAATGAGTGCTGAACAGAAGAGGTGCCTTCCTCTACACCTTTGAAATGTGTGTGTATGGAAGAAATAAGAGCATTTTTATCCATAGATATTTATATGTTTCTATTTTGACTAAGCTTTCATTATGGAAAGAAGATATAGGAGTTCATTTGTGTTTTAGACATTACATAAATGCCCAAATGTTGCATATGCTCCTCAAAATGTGCTTTACACGTGATCTAACTATCACACCAACTATTATCAACTTTAGCCAATGACACTTTCTGAAGGATATTCGATATGATCCTCAAAAACCTGTCTGTTTACGGTAACCCAATCCGGGAAGGGAGAACCGGTGCATTTTATGCGAAAAGTGTCTTGCAAGAGCACTTCAACCCGTCAAACTTGTGTGCATCGCTGCACTCAAAACACTCCTTCGAGCTAGGCAAATCGATCGAACCGGAAATGCAATTAACCTCGTCTTGGACGCATTGGAAATCGAGACCCACGACCCACATACACAGTTGACAGTTTGCTAAACTCGTTAAAGCCATAGCACACACCCACTCGATCGTGTCTCACGCGCGTAATGTGTCGGAGAAAAACAAAACAAGTGGAAGTATGGACCATAAACCCAAGGACAGCCAAGTGTGGGACGGGCGAGTTGTTTGGACAACCGCTGGAGGAGTTCGCGATCGTCGCATGCCTCTCTTAAAAGCATCCCTTTTTTCCGGGACATCCCGGGCTTCAAATTTCAACGGAAGCAGTGCGACGCAGAAGCGAAATGCTTAGCAATAATAAACACTCAAAAAAAAAAGAACCGACCGCACCACCGGAAAAGCACTTGGTCAAACCTTTGCTGGCCCTGAATCGGGCGACTGTTGCGTCCATCGTACTGCTTTTTTCCCATAATGGCACGCTTGGTTGAACAACTTTGGAGAGGCAGACTGGCTTAGGGCTGTGAGAAACAATAAGAGAAGAGGCTTCCGCCCTGCCGACGGATGTAGAACAAAGTGTCCAGTGTCCAGTACCTGCTAGAGTTTGGATGGCGGAAAGGATGGTATGATGCGCGGATTGAACGGTGGGAACTGAGTTGCGCAGAGTTGCAACACCAGCATCACCGTGCAGGAGATTAATGCGAAACCTTTTCGAAAGTCTCTTACCCAACTCCTCCACAGTAAGCCACAGCGGGTTGATTGGCAGGCAGGTTCGCTTCCTCCCAACAGCACACCTCAAAGGAGCCGGTCAGCCGGAGGTGTTGAGGTCGGATGCGGATCCGACACGGTTTTTGGTCGGCGGGTATTTTTCCATTCTTCTGCGGCGTACAATATTTGGGCGATGTTCCCGATTAATTAACCTTGCCGGCGTGATCATTAGCCAAACACAGACGGAAGCCGATCGCATCCTTTTGTGCATCCAAGCCCTGCCTAAAGCCCAGGTAACGATAACGCATTATTGTGTGGGCGAATTTCTCGGAACGCTACTTTCGTGCCAGCCCGTTACGTTCGCTCTACATGGTTAGTTTTGTTATGAAATTTCCCGACTGACCCAACCATCTCGTGGGACCATAAGGCTCTGTTTTTTTTTTTTAATTAAAAAAACAGCATTAATATCCTTCATCTGGTCAGCGGAAGACCGCTCCGGGAGCCCTTTCAGGGCCGATTCTTTCCACCGGCTACCGGGTTTCGCGAGAAAGCGCCGGCTCCTTTTTTCTCATTTTTCACACAATTTTTCAACTCCGAAACAGCGATGATCGAGCGTGATCGAGCTTCGCCGGCACCATATTACTGGACCAGAACGAAAGGTTGAAAAATGATCCTAACAATGGCGAGGAAGGGTATTTAGGGTAGATTCTGTGGGTTTTGATGCAACGAATGCGATCTCGAAACGAGCCGTGAGAGTGAGATTGAAACATTTTTAGCAGCTTAGAATAGATCAAACGCAGAATATTTAAATATTTTGTTCATTTAACACCCTGCTCATCTGTTGCCGCTTCCATTCGGGCTGTGCTTCAGCCTGAAGCTTTAAAAGATCCACAAACACACCTAACAAAACGGCCTAGTTGTTGCACACTGGAGTCTCGGAACCTTAAACCTATCAATTTTATACACGCTCATCGTATCGGCTCCCCAAAAATAGCACAACCCGCCATGACGGTGCCGATTGCGGTTTCCGTCCATCGAGCCCAACACCCAACACGTCACTGAATCACATTTTTCCAAAACCATGCTAAGCACGGCAGCAGTTTTTCTTCTCGATTTTTTCGAGGCTACAAAATCAAGCGTTTGGTGGTCTTGCTGCAGAAGCGGTAGTAACAACAACAACAAAAAACGAATCCTCCCCCGACCAGAAAGACCTCATCATCATCATTGCGATTGATGGAATCATCTTCAATCACACATATTTCGCTCACTAGGTTCCCGGGGCCACTTGAAACGTTCGTCCAGAAAAGGGCGAACCAACGCACCGAGGGAAGGAAAATCGATCCGCCACGCGTAATGGTGACAATTTCTTTTGCCAACGACAAAATGCCAAGTCCACCGAAATTGAGTAGGTATCGAGTGTGCTGAAGAGCGGAGGACAGCTTCCAGAAATCAAAAGAAAACTGTCTGCGAACGGTGGCGCGGGAAGGGAAGGTGTATCGGTGGAGAAAAAAGCAAAACGTCCCGAAAATGATTGTCATCAAACGGGATGGGTAAGATCAGGCGGATCTGTTGAGGTTTTTAGGATTTTTTGTACGCTTCTTTTTTTGTTTGTAGGATGGACATACGAACACCACCACCGCACACCAGAAGGTGGAAACGGTGGTGGATGATTGAGAGGAAAGAAGAGCGACAGTCAAACATGCGGTACCGCGTGGATGATTTATTGCTTGCAGGCGAGCACAGCATGTGCTCGAGTGGATGACTCCTGCACCGGGAGTGTGTGTGTGTACGTGTGTGGTCAGTCGGTGTGCAAATCGATCATTTTGCACGGGTTTCCACCTCCACCTCGCTGGGAGCTTGGAGTGCTCGAGTCTAATTTGTTTGTCACCAAATTGAGCCATTTCATGTTTTTTTTTTCTTTTCACTTTCCAAGGGAGAGAAAAGAAGGGGGTAGGAAAGAAAGTTCACTCGAGAGCTGTAAAGTTCTCAATGAATGTGCGCGATTCGACACGCTGCTCGAGATGTCTCATTCAAGCTTTTTATTCAACAAAACCGCACCGGAGGTCCTAGGACCAACGTTGAATGGACGGTCGGCTGTTGCAAATTGCAGCTTTCACTTCGCCTCGCTTTCCACTGATTAAGCCATCATCGATCATCACTTAACCCAAACACGCACTGCATCCATTGATCGCCACCGACGTCGCCGAGCGTACCCTCGTGCCTGCGAGATAAGACTCCAAAATCTGAGCCACATCTTTATCGCGCGTTCACGCGCCACGGGCCAGCGTGGTTCCACTCGTTTTCCCGAACAAACGCACCCACTGTTTGAACGAAAAGTGTAAACGTGGCGTGTCTGGTGTGGATTATCGGCAACAGCACAGCAAACTTTCTCCTCCACTGGTTCCGTGACTTGACATTACTGACCAACTTAACTTTTGAACCTACAACGGCGTGCCAGTGGCTTATCACTGGCCCAGGGAGTGTGCACGAAAACGACCAACCAATATTGAACGGTTATTGGCAAGTTGTGGGTTGTTTAATTGGGCAGCTGATTGGGTTATCTTAATCGGTTCCAGCGGAAGCTGTGGGGCGAAAAGTCCATTCGATTGAAAATATCGCCTAGGTCAGGTGTAATACGGCGAGGGTGGATGCATCGAACAACGTGGGATGTAATCATTGGATTAAATAATGCCCGATTACTACAAGTAATCAAGGTTATTTCAGTTACTATTGTTCACGCTGTTATTACATAAGCAGTAGTATCTGAGGCCGTAGCATCAAAACTCGGTCATTTAAAAGGTTTTCAGCCTTCAGTGAGGGACTCATTATCAAACGATAACTAAATGTTTATTATAAGCTTCCAAGATATTAATGTTTAGAGTTGAACATTCTGTATAGCAACGCCTTGTTTTCAAAGTCATATGAAACACAAAGAATACACTCGTCAAATGAGCCTAGAAAACTTGCGCAAGCGAACATTGCACTTTGTAATCTAAACCCTAAAGCAGCGCAGCAAAAAATGTTTCAATATTTTTAAGGCGTCTCTTGCTGAAGTCTTGCCGGATGAAAACACTCGTTATCTTCGAGCGCTGCACAACCATAAACAGCCACCGTTCTTCACATGGACACCTAAGATGCAACACTTGCCTGGCGCATGATCCCAGCGCCGTGATAGAAGCACCCGAAATCAGCATACTTCTTTCTATTGCATTACGACCACATCCTCTGTGCCTCTCTTTCTCTTTGTCTCCTAGTCTTGTTTGTCCACGATTGGATTGGAATTAATGAGCCAACATCAACGGCTGCACCGGAATTGGCTATCGACCGAGCCGTCAAAAACTCGTCAACGGAGCGGGGCAACAGACGCGAGCAAAAAAAAAATAATACATACGCAACCTTTTTCCCTCAAAAAGTGCGCCACCGGCCAGGAAAAGGCGAAAGTGCATTGTCCGACCTCGCTGATACGAGTCCGTAGCATCGGATTGAAGACAAAAATCTTCATCCTGCAACCCGCCGCTTGTGCTCGTGCACTCATCCGGCCAGGGAACCAACCGGAGTTGCCAGTCGAGCGATAGGATTGCAAAAATCGCACCATCCCGCGTGCGCCGTTGCCCCTTTTCGGCGGGCATCGCCAATTTCGGCGATAAGCTCGAACCGAACCCTCGCGGCGCGATGCAGCAATGCATTGACCCCGTTCTTTCGAGTGCTAATTTTGTCTAAATAACCGAGCGATAAGGCCCCGGCAGAATGGGTTTGCGCCGTGCCGGGGCTGGCTGTTTTCTGTGCGATTTCGGCGGGCCGGGTTCTGTTTTTTTTTTTTTTTTTTTTTGTTGC